>JAOSBN010167589.1:0-21033 GCA_027563595.1 Erythroxylum suave | reverse complement strand
AGGCCAATCATGTCTATTTAAGAGGAACAAAAACAACATCGTTTGGTGTTAAATCAATTGACGTCATTTTCATTCACTTTTAAACGCTAAAGGAGAAGCAAACGATGACATCTACGTTTTAAGTTTAGCGACGAATTTCTGTCGATAAACTAAAATTTTCCTCTTTGTTTACCGACAGAACACTGGACCATCGGTACCATCCGTAGCAAATTTTCCGGGATGATTTCCCACCATAATTATTGACGTAACTTATCAATGGAAGAGTTTTCATATGCAAACTCAACAAATTTCATCTTATTTACCGATTGTCTTATTAGGCCATTGCTAAAGTCCATCGCCAATTTTACGGGGATGATTTCCCTCTATATTTGCTGACAAATTTTTCTAAGGTTCCTAAATGAAAATTTTCCTGTGGATTTTACCGATAGATAATTAATTTCCAACTGTAATCTGCAACGGTTTCTTATCAATTGCTAAATGTCCATCGCTAACGCTTATTTTTCTTGTAGTGGGTGACGGTGAGGCAAGTTGAAGCTAGTTGTATATTGACAAATTTTAGAATAAGGCCAGTATTGAATGAAAAGACTAAGGAATTGCAGGAGCAAGATAAGTACTTGAGCAAGCTTAGAGAAGAAATTAAAAATATTAAGCCCTCTAAAACAGAGATAAGAGAAGATGGATTGATGGTGGTAGGCAACAGGTTATGTATTCTTGATATGCAAGTGTTGAAGGATAAAATTCTTGATTAGGCACATACTGCTCCATATACAATGTACCCAGGGAGTATAAGAATGTATAGAGATTTAAAAAAGCACTTCTGGTAGAGAGGAATGAATAAAGATGTTGCAAAGTATACTGGAGAATGCTTGGTGTGTCAACAAGTTAAGGTAGAACATCAAGCACATATTGACAAACTTAAAGATTTATCTATTCAAAACTTAAAGATTTATCTATTCCTAAATGGAAGTGAGAGAAGATTATAATGGAGTTTTTGACGCGATTGCCAAGGACTAACAGGAAGCATGATGCAATATGGGTGATTGTCGATAGACTAACTAAGTCAGCACATTTCCTGTCAATAAACAAACCGATTCTTTGAATGACTTGGACAAGAAATATATAGATGAAATAATAATACTTCATAGGACTCCAAGTTCTATAATCTCAGATAGGGATCCTAGATCCAACTATAGATTCTAGGAAAGCTTGTAAGAGATTTTGGTAACCAAGTTGCATTTTAGCAGAGCTTTTCATCCACAGATTGATGGCCAATTAGAGCGGACAATAAATACATTAGAGCTAATGTTAAGAGCTTGTGTTACAAACTTCAAAGGCTCATAGGATGATCATCTACGTTTAATTGAGTTTGTTTATAATAATTTCTATCACTTAGGAATTCAAATGGCACCTTATGAAGCTTTGTATGGTAGGAGGTGCAGATCTCCTATTTGTTGGGATGGGGAAGGTGAAAGGATACTTTTAGGACCTGAGTTGGTACAAGCTACAGTTAATAAGATTAATTTGGTAAAGTAGAGAGTTAAGGCAGCTTAAGACAAGATGAAGAGCTATATGGATGCTCATGGAAAGGAGATGGAATATGAAGTTGGAGATAAAGTATTTCTTAGAGTCTCTCCATGAAAAGGAGTCTTAAGATTTGGTAAAAAGGGTAAGCTTAGTCCAAGATACATAGGCCGTTATGAAATTATTGAGAAGATTGGGCCTCTAGCCTACAAGTTGGCCTTGCCACTATAATTATCTAAGATTCATAATGTCTTCCATGTACCAATATTGAGGGGATATAGATCTGATCCTTTACACATAGTCCAACCTTCGGAGGTTTAGTTAAGGGAGCATTTGACTTATGAAGAACAACTAGTAGAGATTCTAGATTTAAAGGAAAAGGTCTTGAGAAACAAGACTGTGAAGCTAGTTAAAGTCGTATAGAAGAACCATGCAAGAGAAGAAGCAATATAGGAGCCTATATAAGCCATGAAGGAGAAGTATCCACACCTAATTGTAATCTCAGGTAACAATTTTGAGAACAAAATTCTTTAAAGGGAGGAGAAATGTTGGACCCTAAATTTTTTTAAATTTTAATCAATTTATTTTCCAAGCATGAATAGAAATTAAAATTATTAAATTTAAAACTATTGGAGTTTAGTCATTAATATATTTTATTTACATATGTTTGCATGTATTAAATAGAATGCTAGAATTAAGTTAGTGTGTAATAGTCATAAGAGAATAAGAGAGCATGTAGGCATGAAATTAAAGGTGGAAGGGTAAACTTGGAAAGACTAAAAGTTGTCTTAAATAACTAAGAAAAAAATGAGAAAGAAAGATAAACGTGTTGGAGAAGCTAGGAAGAAAGAAAGAAAAACATACAAGGAACTACAAGCAAAGTAGGAGAAAATGAACCAGAAAAGAAGGAAGGAACAAAAAAAAGAGAAAAAACAAAAAGTAAGAGGATTTAGCTGAGGCTTACATAACCTTTAGCTGAGCCTTACATAACCTTCACCTTTTTTCTTGCTTTGGTAGAAAAAGGAACTAGAGAAAATAAGTTTCATGTGCTGGAAATAAAAGGAGAAAGGGGAGGAAAAAGAAACCCAAATTTGATTTTCAACTAGATCTTAGTTATTCTAGCTTAGATAAGTGATGGGTAGATTAAGTCTAAGCTCAAATTTTTTTATTATTAAAGCTTTATGGATTTTCTATTTGTATATTTGTTCGAATGATTTTTTTTTGTATGAAGGAAACTAAGAAAATCCAAGACAAGAGCAAGAGGATAGGCAAATTTGAGTTTAGACTTGCAATCAATTAGGTAGGTAATATATTTATTGTTATTATGGATGATGGGCTGATTTCATGCTTGCTTGTGTGCTAAATTGCTTGATTTTTGAATTATTACGATTGTTGGAAAATGCACTACAATTTATTACTATGTTTGCCTTGAAAGATTTTACAGCAGTTTTTATTAATGAACAGAGAAAAAAGCACAAGAAGCATGAAAGTATGAATATGTGATGAAATGAATTAGGCATCAAAATTTGCTTATGTTTGGGCAAGAAAGACACCATTTTGTTTTTCATGTGCCCGCTGACTTAAAGCCTTCTCCCAGCTGCCCACTTGTGGCACATGATCTCCTAAGAAAACAAACTCATTTAGTTCATGGTGTAAACTTCAGTTTCTTCATTTCCATGGACTCTCTCAAGCCATTATGTTTGTGCATTTCATTTTGATTTTTTTGAGCATGATATACAATTGTGTGTTATGTTTTGATGGTTAAATATACATTATATGATTTATGTGATAACATTTTACTATGAGTTATTTGAGCTAGAACTGTGGATAAATTAATTGGTAGATTAAAATGAGATATATATATATATGTATGTATGTATGTATGCTTTAGTATATGTGGCTTGTTACCAAAGGCTATAAGCGTATTAGCCACTGAGCTTCACAGCTCACCCAACTATTTCCACTCCTCGGTGTAGAATGGGAAGATAATTGATCCTTACAAGGTTTGGCAAACTCTAAGATATCTTTTATAACTTAGTTAGTTCAACCATTTTAGGTAGCTTTATAAGCATATTAAGCATGGGCATTCATTTACATTTTTTATTATGCTATTGATGTGGCTTTTGATATGTAATTAAAGCAATGTACAAACTCCATTATGATTAACACTATCTTCTCTTTTGGGTTGTAAATTGTTGTTGGGAATGGAATAGCATGTTGTTAGATGGCCCTAGTTAGTTTTAAAATAACTTGTTATGTTAAGGGTCATGTATGTACATTTAGCGTTTGTTGGATCTGGGTCTTTTTGGATTATGTAAAAGCTCATAATAGGTAGAATAAGAAAAGGGGGACAAAGATGTAGTGCTACCCCTAACATAAATTATGTTATGATTTTTCAACAATTAAACTGTATTGACATAGGCTGAATCAGATAAAGTTGTCCTCACAAAAGTTGTAGCTTATTCTCTTAGCTTTCCCATGGTATAAATTTTGAAATTTTTGAAAATCAAAATTTAAAGATACGATTTTTAAAGTTTTGAGTGATAGAACCCGTCACTCTTTAAGGGCGCTCGATCATGCATTAACACGATCGTGATAGAACCCTTCACTTGTCAATCATGACAAAACCCTTATTTCATCAATTTTGCATGATTGGGTATTAGCACGATCATGACAGAACCTGTCTACATTAGGGGTGCACGATTGTGTTGATAGAACTTTCACCTAATTCTCGCGTAAAGTAGCCTTGAAATAAGTATCGAGACCCGGGCCCAACAGTAGTGTTACACTTCATAATCCATCTATTTATAGTACCAAAAACATCTGTGTGTTTACTGCTCTTAACAACATATTCTACATGAAATGAGAAACTAAATAGAAATATTCTAACTAAACTCCCCAGTATTAGCTGACCAGACCTTTAAGCCATGCTTGATTCCAAAAACGCAGGTACTATATTTCTATCACTTTAAAGGTTAGGTTTCCTTTTCACCTGAAAATCAATGTTGCAATTTTAATAAGTTTTGCAAACTCAGTGAGTGAACCATCATCGATGTGCTCACTCATATTAAAATACAAAGGCAATTCATAAACAAATCATACCATTAAATATTGAAATATCACTTCACATTTCATTATGCTTCAACATATACAATTTTTATACACTATTTCACATTTCTATTCCAAAACAGTCCAAATAATTCATTTCAATCATTACAATCCAAATAATTCATTTCAATCATTCATTTAAAACATATAAAACTATATATGCAAATGCTTATGAGACTCCACTTTCATTGTTACTTTGTTTTGACTGAGCACCTTTTTAATGTCCCATATCCGTTGTCGTTACCAGGCTAATTAATAACTATCCCTTACCCATTGTGGGCACCGGGCTCATATATAAATACTAAGCCTGTGACTTTGTACAAGCTTTAAACTCTTTTTCACTGATCACTCCGGTCATAACTCCTTTATCTGATCATGCATATCAATATGATGAAATGCATCATTTCTTATTATATGCAATCAATCACTTTCATTCCTTACACATAGTCAAATTCACATATTTATTAGATCTAAGTCTAGAATTAGACATTTTGTTGAGCACATATATTTCTTTTAGATTCATATTCAATGATGAAACACGTCTAACACAATCTCAATTATTAAACTCCTTGGACCATAAATGTCCAGAATTATCTCAGTCACATCAATAATAGTTCAATGGATGAAATTTAAATAGAAACAAATCAATCCTAATAAGAAAACATTTAGGTTGACTCACAGTATGCTCCAAATTGGCTATTGCCTTGACGAACTGGCAATGTCTGTTAGCTAGGGTTAGGCTTAATCATCTAAATCAAGCAATACACGCATATTTTACGCACATTACTAAGTTGCTCAATCATATTAATATCCAATCATGCACATATATATATGTGTGTGTGTGTGTGTGTGTGTGTGCGTGATAGATTGCCTCTGTGTGTGTGTGTGTGTGTGTGTGTGTGTCAAATACAATGTATGCTTAATTTGACTTTCCCCGGGTATGTATCCTTAAATCACATATCTTAACCATTCTCCCATCATAACTTTGATGTAACTGGTTTGCAGTTTAGATTATACATCAAAGAAATTTGATCATTATAATATCATCAATCATATTTAATAATCCTTTTATAGCATTATAGATTCACACAATATCCAATTTCTCATTCATTAATACCTAATTCACGTTACTCATATCCTTCAGATCATATTTACATTTATAAGAACACCTTCATTCCTACATCCTTCATAAATTTCTAGATTTTATATACATTGATATCAACAATCCTTTCTTAAGTTATCGCATCAACTAACAACCTAAACATATCAAACCTTTAACCAATTAATCCAACATCAAACTAGCTTCATTTTAAGCCTTAATTAAGTCTAAATGCTCCAAAGTAAAGTATCTTATCCGTAGGTTGTTTAACAATCACTTAAAAGATAAGATTCCACTTTCCATGTATTTCCCACAATCGTGGAAGCCTTCCTATGATCGTGCGATAGGTAATCTGTGAATTTCTTAGCCTTTTCCTTCAATGTTTTTCCAGATTTTAACTCATTCTTACCAACTCAAAACATCTTATGCATATTTCATCACTTCTAATTCAATTCCTCATCAAATTCACATCAATCCCAACTCAAAATCATCCCTACTATAACTCATAAACTATTATCGATCATTTACACAGAAACATAACAGATATATCCATTTGTTCATTAATATCCTAGCACTAACTCGACTCCATTATCATTTTCAATCCATCCCTAAAATATCATCTTATAAGCCCCTATTAATCAAGCCATGAAGATTAATATTATAATTACTTGTTCGACTCTAAAGCTTCTCAAAACATCATGAAAACGTCTCTTCCCAAGGTTACATGATCATCATCTATCCCACATGGAGCAGGAAGGTTTTTATTAATAAGAAGAGATAAAAAAATTTGTTGAAGTAGCAAGGTGTTGATTTTTGGAAATGCTCAACATCATGAGTGTGAGGAGTGAGTGTCAAAATTTGAGGAAAGAAAGAAGAAGATGAGAGCATGTAGTAAAAAGTAAGAATGAAAGAGAAGATGGTTAGGTTAAGTGTGAGTGTTGTGGGTTAAGGTGTGTGGCAAGTGTTGTGACACTTGTCACATGCCACATATCTTACACTCATGGTACCATATGTCTCTTAATAATTAGTCCATTTTCTCTCAATCTCTAGTCCATTTGTCACCTAATTATCTAAGCCACTTGTCAATTAATCCTAATACCACTTGTGATTTAATTCTACTATCATGTGTCAATTATTTCTGCTACCATTTGTCAATTTGTCTTGCCATTTGGCATTTTTCCTAGTCCAAAAATACACATAAATTGATAAATCTCCCAATTTTATCAATTAATTCCAAATTAATAATTGAAAACCATCATACCAAAATTAATTACATAATGATTCACATTTCACATCATAAACATTTAAAACCTTTTATACCCTAGAATATGTCAATTAAGTGCATCAACAATCTTTGCAACATGTACAAAAATATTTTTCATGTGTGTATGTTAATGTTATGCAGGTGAATGAAATGCAACTCATAAATTTTCAATGCTATTACTTATGTACAATGGTTTAAGATACTATGCCCTAACCTTTAGTACAAAAAAGGGGTTATTACATAAGCAACACGGGCATAGTGCAATCACTCACTCTAGCCTGTAACACATTACATTCATAAAGAGAATGGATTAAAATGGTAAAGCAAAAGGATAAAGGAAACCTGGACCATCTCCATATGGAGAGATCAACAGTTATTTTCTCGTTTCTAAATGTAAGGAAACACAAAAGGAAATGAAGGTAAGTGATCCATCCTATTGGTAAAATCAAAGTGTTTCTTGAGAAATTTGCATCTAGATATCTTGCATTTTCACAGTGCAATCTTCCTATATGTGGTGCAAAGCAGGCCAAAGCTAATAAGTTGATAAGCCAACCATCATGTGTATACTAATCTTCTCTTTATAGGCTCTAAATTTTTTAATTCCAGTTTGCATACCTATGTCTAGCAGGTTCTATCTTATAAGCAAGATAGTAAAGAAAGTTGTTCTATGATGTAATACATAACAAGACCTTAGTTACATATCCTGAATCGAACATTAAAGGGCAATATACGAAGAAATGTAGAAAATACCTAAGTTCAGCTCTATAACTTCAAACGAGTTTCCCGAGGCCGTAACAAGTGCGAATCCACTGCCACCTTCACGAAACTACTCACTAGAATAAGGTCAACATCGTTAAACATTTTCCTCAAAACTTAAGATTTCTGAATAGGTCAGAGAATCCTTATGCTTACGAATAACATGAGCAACTACAGGAGACTTTAACCTTTATATATAGCATCCATATCGATTTCCCTATCACAAGCCCAATATGGGCTCGATCTATACTAATCGGGATCTATTTTTTACCCAGACTTTAAACCATTGATTTAAATCATTTATTGAGCCACTTTGTTATCTTTATCTAGATCAAATTACATAACTTAACTAATAAGTTAATGAAAAACCAAAAAATGCAATTAAATGTTGTCCAACTTTATGGTAAATGTAAAAAATATCCAACATTCTTCCCTTTGGACAATGCTTAATTGTGGTAGTGATTGAAGTTTTAAAATAGTTTAAAAATTCGGTTAAGTCACGCTACTGTATGGTCAACCAAGTTTAAAAACCAATAACATTTGATCCAAAGATAACGAAAGTCCTACATTTCGTCCTACAAGGCTTTTGATACCGAAAAGTATTAAATACATGTGTCATGTGTGACACATATTTAATTCAATCACACATGTCTAATACCTCACTAACATGCATTGGAAAATGAAGTATTACAAACCAAGATGAAATCTGTATGAACTAAAATATATCATTTTCATTTGTAGGTCTCGATTTCTCTAACTTTATGCTAAACCACTTGAGCTAAATTGTATTAGAGAAATCATTCTTTCTCTCATTGAATGCTAAATAACATTAGAGAAACCAAATGCTAAACTGTATTAGAGAAAACCTTTATGTTCTTTAACTGAATGCTAAACTGCATTAAAGAACCTTTATAGGATTAAAAATTTTATCCCCCTGTTTCATGTCAAAATTTATAGATATCCATATAAAACTACATACATCTAAATGATGTAAACTCAAGGTCAATCTGTATATATGCCCAATGACCTTTAAATGCTTAAGATTGACACAATTTTAAGACTTTCATACGTATTATAACTATGTATAATAAAACATATTATTGAGGATAAATGATGATTTATCTTTACTGATAAATCACCGTACTGTCATAATACAAAATTGTATAAGTATTTAAGGAGCAAATACAATGATCCCCAAATACTAATGTCTGAGGACCTTAACACGCCCATACTAGATACATGTTTAACAAACACTAGCGAGTGAAGTCCTTTAGTTAATGGATCGACTAACATCTCTTTAGTCCTGATATGCTCCACTTCGATGTCACCTTTCTGAATCAACTCCTTTATGGTCAAGTATTTGACCTCTAAATGCTTAGACCTTATGATATTCTTGTTATTATTACTGAATAATACTGCAGCAAGACTATCATAGAACAACTGAATGGATCTAGCTATTGAATCTACCATAAATAACTCAAAAATTAAGTTTCTGACCCAAACCGCCTGTGTAACAGCTCCATAACATGCAACAAACTCTGCATGCATAGTCAAGGAAGTTACTAGTGTCTACTTCACACTTTTCCATGATATTGCACCATCTACAAACATAAAAATGCACTCTAAAGCAAATTTTTGATCATCCGAACACATAGAAAAATTGGAGTTTTTATACCCTCTGAGGTTTAAATTGTTGAATTTTCTATACGTCAACATATAATCCTTCATACCCTTTAGGTATCTCAACACTCGCTTAACTGCATTCCAATGGTCTACATCCGGGTTAGCTAGATATGGACCCAGCAATCCAACAACAAATATAATGTTTGGTCTAGTGCACAGTTAGGCATACACTAGGCTACCATCCGCATTAGAATATAGAACATTCCTCATAGCCTCTCTCTCAACTTTATTCTTTAGACACTATGCCAAAGATAATCTCTCACAATGAGAGATAAGTGTTACAATAGGTCTACTTTTAGCTATATTAAACCCTTGTAAAACTCACTTAATGTATGCTCTTGGTGAGAGGCTTAATGAGTGTTAAGATCTATCCTAGTGAATTTGTATACTAAGGATAAAAGATGTTTCACCTAAATCCTTCATGTCAAAGTGTCTGACCAAAAGTTGCTTCACCTCATACAAGATGGTCAAATCATTTGATATAAGCAAGATATCGTACACATATAGTAATAGGAAGATAAATTTGCTCCCTTTAACCTTATAGTATAAGCATCTTTCAACTTTGTTTTCCACAAAATTGAACGAGGTTAAAACCTCATCAAACTTTAGTTACCATTGTCTGAAAGCCTATTTTAGATCGTATATTGATTTAGTCAACTTACAAACTTTGTCAGTTGCTCCTTGATCCTAAAATCCTTCAAGTTGTTCCCTATAGACCTCCCCATAAAGCCCATCATTTAGGAAAGAAATTTTAATGTCCATCTGATGTAGCTCCATATCATAATGAGCTACTATTGTCATAATCACTCTAAATGCTTCCTTCAAGATATACAATGTCATTATGATGGCTTCGTCCTAAATGTACTCGGGTAGGTTAGTTCAGCTCTGCATTGATCGTATCATGTCCTTTAGGGTGCGATTGCACCTTTCGGCCATAACATTTTAGTCAAGACTACTTGACATAGTGAACTAAGTCATTATTCTAACCGATTCCAAATACCTCGCAAGCAGACTCTTTTCTTGTCCTGCAACCCCATTTCTTCTATGATATTCACCTCCATCGACAAGTTTGACAATCTTTATTGATTTTCCTAACTGGTTTTTAACCTTAGTCTTAAATATCTTGAACTTATCAGGAACTTCAGACTTTTCCTTAAGTAAGAATACATAACCATAATGGGAATAATTGTCTATAAACTTCAGAAAATATCTAGCATTGTATAACGTGATTATATAGGGACCACTAATGTCTATATGTATGAAATCTTATAAACTAGAAGCAGTAGTTAACCCCTTTTTCTTTATCTTGGTCAACTTACCCCTATAACAATCAATACATGTTTCCAAATCACTAAAGTCCAGAGTTGGGAGAATGTTATCCTTTACCAATCTCTCAACCCTCTCCTTAGAAATATGGCCTAGGCATTTATGGCACAACATGTACGATGTTTCCTTTATGAAGGCTCTCTTACAAGTAACAGGTTCAGCATACAAGAAAAGGTATACATTTTGTTAGGAGTAAGACACATTCTATATAATCTATAGGATAAAAAGGCAATTTTGATATGTTTTTCATTCATAAAAATATTTACAACCAAAGTATCAAATGCAAAATGATAACCCTCTTTATCCAAAACTAATATAGAGATCATATTTCATCTAAAAGATAGAATATAAAAAATGTTTGGTAAAATCAGTACAAACCTCGTATCAAGATTCAGACCTACATCCCCTACATATAAAACATCCACCTTTTAATTGTTGCCTACCATCAGCTTCTCCTCTCCTTTAGTCGTCCTTCTCATGGATCTAAACCACTGTATTATAGAAGCAACATGATTAGAAGCTCCACTATCTAACCACCAAGAACTTGATGAGGCTATAGCTAAGTTGGATTTATGAATCATTTAAGCCTTGAAGTTACATGATAGTTTCTGTTTAACCTTCCAAATTTTGTATTTCGAGCAATCAACTTTCTTTTTCCCCTTCTTATTACTAAATAAGCACCTCATACTCTTCATGTCATATGAGCCCTTGGCAATGCTGGATTATCTAGTCTAAATATATAGAGAGGATTTAGGTCTTTTACCCTCACCCTTAGACTATCAGGGCTTCACATTCCCATTACCTTTGGCGGTTGCATACAGGGTTGTATAAGGAGAACTCTTAAGCTTCTTCTTAGTTGTAGCACACTGGGAAATCTAGACATTGATGTCCCAGGCCTCATCCTGAGAGATGTATGACGTCGTTAACATCTCAAACTCTTGTGGGAGAGTATTAAGTGCCTGATGCACTATGTGTGTGTCAAGAATGCGCACATCAAGTACCTTCAATTTACTTTGAACATAAACCATCTTGATGATGTACTCTCTAACGCCTCCTTCTCTTGTATACCATATGAAGAATAGCTCTTTAATCAAGGTGCTCTACCCTGTATAGGAAGACATCTTTTACCTCTAGAAAATACTATCCATAAACTCCTTTGATATGACTATTTTCAGTAATCCACTAAGCAGATGATCCGGGATCGACCTGTTATTGGTCAAATAGCATATCTTATTTGACAACTCCAAAATTGGCATAGCTGCCTTGTCAGTTTCTAAACTGACATCAGTGAGTGGAGAAGGTCTCTCTATATGCATCGCCATGTTGATGTCAGCCATCTCTATGGCAAATTCAACATCCTTCTTCCACTTCTTGAAATTGAAACCAATTAAGGTCTCAATCAGGACAACATTGTTGTTTACAAAAAAGGTGACTACAAAATAGAAAAGACAATGTAAAGATCAACATAAATGTAGGATAACATCAATACTTAAAGCATTAAAGCAATATCTATACTGAGAATCTGATCATGTATATTATGAAGTACCTTTGGGTTGAATACATAATATAGATAACTAGTCCTCCACAAAAAAAGTGATCAGAGTACAAATTATCAACTCTCATGGCACTACCACCTTTAGGTGAATATATCATTTAAGCAATGACTTTCCTCCATCTAATGCCTTTATATACATCTCAAAACCCTATGTAAGGCCAACACCTTCGAGTTGAATAACTGAACATTAGACCGGAGACATCCCCTGAACAATCCAAAATACTGACTTGAAAGGTCACTTTGGTGATTACATCCTCATCAGTACCCTAGAAGGTCCACAAACACAAAGAATACATCCTTATGTTATCCTCACATTCTATATGGGCATACTGTATGTAAAAATTAACAATAAATGCAAAAGACCAAATGCACAGTCAAATAATCACATACTAATACTAAAAATATTGTCTTTAAACTTTATTTGAGACTTCTATCTTAAACAATCTTAATAAGAGTCATTATTGTGCTTTCCTGAATATCAAACCTACCATATGAGACACTAAACCTTAAGTGTCTCCTTTAAGTGCAGTTCAAAGCTAAAAAATTTGCTCAAAATTAGTTTAAAAAACTATAAAATATTTTTTCGGAATACAATTACTAACGTAATAAATCTAGAAAAATTGAAAAATCATTTAAAAAATTTTCCCGACTTGAAAATTGACCCAAAAGGACTCGAGACAACCTTACGGGAATTTAGGAAATTTTCCTTTTTTTGGTGTTGATGTCAGCATGACGTTACCAGTATTGTGCGCTAGCGTTAGCACAACACTGTGCACTGGCATCAACTCAATGTCATACCCACGTGCATAGTTACTATTGGCGAGCGTGTAACACGTGCCTGTACTGTATGTCTCCATCCTCGTCGTCCACGTGTCGAGATATATTCTGCACATGCTTGCCAGTGTGAGAACAAGTCATGTGAGGCGCATGCAACATGGCTATCACCCATAAGAGCCACGTGGGAGGAAATTGCACGCACTAGCTAAACGGGCACTGGCGATTACTGTAGCACCGTCTAGCATGTGCACAATAGCCCTTCAATGGGTAAGACAATTTTCGACGATCCCGGAGCTCGACTATTTCTCCGTTTGGTACAATCGCATCTTTATTTTTGGTAACCCGATTACGTAACTGCTTTGATACTACGTGTAATATGTAACTATACTTTAGTTATGTATCATGGATCGAGTGTGAAAAGGCAATAAATGAAGAAATGTGGAAAATGTCTTATTTCAGTTTCATAACTTCAAATGAGCTTCCCGATGCCATAATGAGTGTGAATCCACTACTATCTTTATGACAACTGCTCATCGAAACACGATCAAAGTCTTTCGATAGTTTTCTCAAAACGTAACCTCGCTTAATGAGTTATAGAATCCTTATGCTTACGAATAACATGATCAGCTGCAGGAGGCCTTAACCTTTGTATATAGCATCCATATCGGGTTTTCCTATCTTTAGCCTGATATGGGTTCGATCCACACTAATCAGGATCTATTTTCTACTTGCACTTTGACCCATTGATTTATATTATTTATTAGGCCACTTTATTATCTTTATCCGAATCAAATGACATAACTTAATTGATAAGTTATTGAAAAACTGAAAAATGTAATTAAATATTGTCTAACTTTATAATAAATGTCAAAAATGTCCAACACATGCCTCATAGTAAGGTTTTAGCTGCCCTTATAAATTACTTCTGTAGGAAACTTCCATTTTGGAACAATAATTCTTTTGAAGAACTAATACAAAAGCAAAATGTTGGGCTATTTTAAACACAAGAAGGTAGTTCTAAGTGAAATAGGAAATCAATATGAGCATACTTGTTGTAACGAACCTAGTAAACTTTTTCTAAGTGTACAACCCAAGTTCTACAGGAAAAGATTTATGTTCGCATCGTGATTGGGTAAAAGATTCGAGTCGTCATCATTAACACCAAATTGTTCCTGTATTCTTAACCGTGTACTGATGAGATCTATAAATTAAGAACTTCAATATAATAACCAAGTTAAAAAATAGAATTAGATACCCGATGCATTTCCATGATATTGATGGAAAGTATCTAAAAATTGCAAACTAATCGGTGATGTGCTGACAGATGTGCTGACACATGCACCGGAATTTTCAACATTTGTAACGAGGCATGTGAAATAGACGATACAAGTTTAACTTAATAAATGGATAATATTCAATTATGGAGCAGTTCCAACTTGCGTAGTTTCTCACCTTGATCCAAAATTTTGAATGCATTTGGCATGTTAGAAGTCAAACCCGATAACACTTCTTGGTTATTCTAGATACAACAGCAGCTGTCAAACTCATCTATTATGACCGTAGTGTGCTAGTTGTAACGTTCATTTATTATGGCTATATTTTAGTTGTCTTTAGGCTGTTAAATTCAGTGAATAAACCGTTGATGGCTATAAAAAGACTTCTATGGGTAATGTTTTGTAAGAGAAAAAAATCAGTGAGAAAAGCAGAGGAAAAAATAAAAAAGAGTGAGGGTTAAAGCTGCAGCTCATCCACTATAACGATGTTTGTTTTCAATAAATATTATTGTTTGATTTTTAGTAGTTGGTCTATTACGTTCCAACATGACAGATGCAGGCCCGTGTTGTCTAGAACTAGACATGCACAGCCCAATATTCATTCTGGAGCCTGGGAACTTTGGGAGAAAGCCGGACACAAGAGCGACACCTGAATCAAATCCATGCCGTCAAACATCACATTCTAGTTATTCATTCATGTCAAAAGACTAGAGCAAGTTAATTTCTCTCAGATAGAATCACATTGAATGTAACTATTCTTATTTAATCTCACTAATTCTTAATTTATGACTTGCCCTGCATAAAAGTTATTATCAGCAGTGACGTAAGTTATTTTCCCAATCGATGAAATAAACTTTTGTAGCAGTTTTAAGTGTACATGTATGTAAAAAAGAAAATTGATGTAGAAGTTATTATCTACAGCCTCAGTCACAATATTGGACATTCTTAGAGAGAGGTCACGTTTCTCTCCAAACACTCATTTTCTCCTGCTGCTTTGTCCTTGCCGGTTCACGTATTTTGAACAGACTCAACGCCCAAGGTCATTTCCTCATTTAGTAGCCCACTTTCCTTTACTCCTTTGCCGCCTAACTCTTTTGTCCGATATTTTTTTTATTATAGGAAAAAAAAAAGTATTATAGGAAACAAGTCGCGACTCTTGTCTCGCAAACACCCTCGCCTTCCTCGTCCCCAGACCTCATTTCAGCCCGGCTTTTTCTTCTCGTCCAAGACCACTTACTGTCAAGGACAAGGGTAGTTCTATTAGTGTGGAGAAAGGAGAGACATCAACCACTATCCCGCACAGAAAGTTTGCTTGGAATAGGGTAGTGGGGGCTCCTGTTACCTTTGGCAAACTACGGTTCATCCTTCCTACTAAACTTGGAAACCTGGTCTTGCCTCCCCCTAAAAGTCTTTAGACTGGTGCCAAGAAATGGAAGCTGCATAAAGGGTCATGAAATGGAATTCTTCATTAGTCAGGTACTTCAACCGGGAAGCAACTTGGTATGTAAGTACATTGATCAGGGAAGATGAGTAGTTTTTTTATATTCAGATTCTTCTCAGAGGAAGCTGCATAAAGGGTTATGAAATGGAATCCTTCATTAATCAATTACTTCAACCTGAAAGAAACTTGGTATGTAAGTGCATTGATTAGTGGAGATGAGCTTTTTTATATTCAGCTTCTTCTCAGACACTACAAGAAAAATGCTGTTTTGTGATGGAAATTATCGATGGAAAACATCAACATTCCATTGGAAAGTAAGTTTAGCGACGAACTTTACTGACAGATAAAGGCTTTGTAGAAACAATCGCAGCTAATAATTGCCGACGGATAGCATTGTCCGTCGGTAAGTTTACCGACGGTTTATTTATGACCATCAGTAAATTTACCGACGAACAATGCTATCCATCGACAATTATTAACTACGGTCATTTCTACGAAGCCTTTATTTGTTGGTAAAGTCCGTCGCTAAACTTACTTTCCAACGGAATGTTGATGTTTTCCTAAATTTACTGACGGTTTATTTGTGACCATTGACAAATTTACCGACAGTTTTCTCTCAATTGTGTCGGTAAATTTCTCAAAACGTTACCAACAGTTACTTTCCTTTGGTGATATTACCAACGGTAGCCTATTCTTTTGTCGGTAAATTTAACGACGGAACTGGTTATTCCGTTTGTGATCATCGACGGTTAGTCGTGTTCCATCGGTAAATACAATTGCTTTTACAAATGGATCAACGATCTTCCGTCAATAATTCAACCAGAAATTTTTTTTAAAAAATATATGTTAATATTTTTTATTTGATGATGTTATAGTTGATGCATAATTTAAACAGTTATGAATTTAGTAGCATACATTTTATTTGTTTAAACAGAAATTTGATTGATGATATAAAGTTAAAAATATCTGAATTAATAATAAAAATATTACATTATTCATAATAAGTATTTGTAATTCAAATTAAATAGCCAAAAGTGTACTATTAATTTGGAGATAGCAGATGCTCTGATTGGTGTGATGAGGTACTACCCTTACCCTTCAACTTATGGTACTACCCTTACCGTTCAACTTATCCACCTCATTATGGAGTTGAGCTACGTACTGCATCGACTGTTGCAATTGAGTCACCAATGTCTACACTGTGCTATGAAACTCTTGCACTTCATTGATGTGGACCACCTATTAGATGTTGTTGTATTGGACGTGAAGGATTGTGAATAAAATGTGTTTGCAAATGAACCTAAGTCGAATATCCTCCTACGACAGTCCCTACCACCCACTGCTTGAAGATAAGTTTCAGTCTCATCAATATCTTCAGATTGCTGAGACTGTAGTTGGATACTTTCTTGTATTTGGTCCTATTAGAAAGCAATGTTTATATTAATAAGTGATAATTATTAAGCATTACTATTAAACTATAAATTTTATGTACATTTAATTCTCTACAATGGCTGTTGATGAATGTTACATCATCATGCTTCTTAGTGTGAGTGTGCAAAAAGAGCTAACGGGGTGTAGGCCTTATGCCTATAGACTTTTCTGCATAAGAATAAAATGTTATAAGTGTACTAGAAGTTATAAACATTATGATATCTACCCCCTACTAAACAAATAAAATAACTCGAAAACACAACTATATATGACACCAGACATTTATAACATTATCATTCTCAACAATAAATACATATTTTTATTCCAAAATTCACACTTCAAATTCAATTGAAATACAACAAAGAAAAGAAATGAGAATATAAATGTAAACTGTAGATACTTACGAGTCTTTCTGCAGGCTCATGGTGGGTAATAGATCCTCCCGTATGCACGGGAAGACTCTCTCCCCTTGGTCCTCTCTGTTGGCCAAATTACGATCTAAAATGGACATTGCCTCAGTTGATGTTCAATGTTGTAGCCAACAACTCCATATTTCTTCATAAATGTAAGGTAGTCGTATATCGGCCATGTGTGTCACAGCAACAAAGTTACGATAACTTGTATGCGCTCGTCTCACCCATACTCTATAGACGATTACGTCAAATTGAGAATCCCAAAAAATTCTTTCTGAAACAAAAGGAAAACATTTGGTAGATACTTATGATGTAATAATATTTATCTAATTAATGTATATAATTGTTAATTAAAAAAGAAAATAATATTTTTGTGGTACCTGAAACTCGTGATTGTAAAATTCCTTTATCATCTGAGAGATATTCTTCCATACATAACACTCAGGATCAATCTTTTCTTTGAATTTTGATGTCAGGTTTCTTGAGCAAGGTCCAGATAGAAATAACCTAATATAAAAACAAATAAATTTAGGGCTCCCACATGGCCTCTATCCTTTGAATGGTGTTTCCACAAGACTTTAATTAATCAATTAAACTGTCTTGTTCCTGAGGACCTTTTTTTTAGTATTCAAAATCTCCACTAGGGTCTCCTCATAAGTTAGATCATCTCTTAATTGAACCTCAGTGGTCTGAATGATGTGGGAGGGATCTGATCTCTACCTCCTTAACATGGAAACATGAAAGACATGGAACCTCAGTGGTCTGGTGGTAGCTCCAATCTATAAGCCAGTGGTCCAACCCTCTCAACAATCTTGTAGGGACCAACATATCTTGGACTCAATTTGCCCTTCTTGCCAAACCTTATGACTCCTTTCCAATGAGATGTCTCAAGAAAGACTTTCTCACCAACTTTATACTCCATTTCCTTTTGATGTGCATCAGTATAGCTTTGCATTCTATCTTGAGTTGCTTTGAGCTTTTGCTTAATTAGATTGGCCTTGTCAACTGCCATTTGGAGTAACTCTTGTCCTATTAATTTCCTTTCTCCTTCTTCATCCTAGTATATAAGAGTTGTACATCTTCTTCCATATAGTGCTTTATAAGGAGCCATTTGAATGCTCGAGCGGTATGAATTATCACAAGAAAATTCAACCAATGGCAAGTGCTCATCCCAAACACCTTTGAAGTCTATCACACATGCCCTGAACATTCTTTCAAGGGTTCGAATGGTCCTTTCAGTTGACCATCTGTTTGGGGATGGAAAACAGTGCTAAAATTTAACTTGGTCCTTAGAGCTTCTTGCATGCATTTCTAAAATCTTGAAGTAAACCGAGGATCTTTGTCAGAAATTATGGAATCTGGAATTCCATGTAGTCTCACTTTCTTATTAATGTACTTCTTTGCTAGTACATGCAGAGAATCAGTCTGTTTAATTGCTAGAAAATGGGTTGGCTTCGTCAAATGGCCTACAATAACCCATATGGCATCATGCTTCCTACTGGTTTTGGGCAAACCTATAAGAAAATCCATGGTTATTCTTTGCCACTTCCACTCAGGAATGGACAATGACCTTAACTTTCCTGAAGGTGGTTGGTATTCAGCCTTGACTTGTTAACACACTAGACACGTGCTTGCATATTTTGCTACATCCTTCTTCATGCCTCTTTACTAGAAATGCTCTTTCAAATCTTTGTACATCCTAGTGCTAACTGGGTGCATAGCACAAGGCACATTGTGTGCCTTCTCGAGTATCACATCTTTTACCTCCTTGACATTCAGAATACGAAGTCTATTGCCTACAACCATAAGTCCATCATCCCTCACTTCCACTTTAAATTGCTTTCCATTCTTAATTTCTTCTAGAGCTTGTTCAAATCTAGATCTTGTTTTTGTAAATCCTTAACTTTCTCTCTAAGTATCAGTCTCACTCTGTTCCTCCTATTTTAAGCTTATTCTAAGCTTAGCCATCTCTTCCAACAATGGTAAATAAATTGTCTGAACATGGGCTATAGAGGATTTCCTACTCAAGGCATTGGCCACTACATTTTCCTTACCTAGATGGTATTCAATTAACAAGTCATAACCCTTAAGCAACTCTAACCACCTTCTCTGTCTTAAATTCAACTCTTTCTGGCTCAATAAGTATTTAAAACTTTTATGATTTGTAAAAATCCTTATCTGAACTCCATACAGATAATGTCTCCAAATTTTCAAGGAAAATTTATTGCTGCTAATTCTAAATCATGAGTTGGGTAATTCAATTCATAAGGCTTTAGCTGCCACGAGGCATAAGCTATTACCTTGTCTCCTTGCATCAACATATAACCTAAACCCTTTTCTTATCATCCTGTCAGTAGCAAAGCTGAAATAATCTTTGGTGATGGAGTTTTTCTATATCCCTTAAAAGTCACCTTCTCACCCTTGCCAAGATCAAATTCTACCTCTTTAAGACTGTAGTCTAATTTTGCATGATATTTCTCTAAGGTATCCATTCCAAGTACCATACCTAGGCCGTTTAAATCTAAAGGCATCAACTCCACTACCAATTTAGCACCATCAATAAAGAGTTCACAATCTCTATATACTTGACTTATTATCACGTTCCTCCCTACAAGAGTACTAATAATCAATGGACTATCCAATGGCACCAAATTAACACCATATAATGTCATGCTTACAGAAACAAAAGAATGTGTGGAGCCAGAATCAATCAATAAAAATACTTCTGAATCAAACAACTGAGCCATACTTGTAACAACTTGAAATGCGGCTACAACTTCATCTCTGGTCATGGCAAACACCCTTGCCTGCGCTTAATCCTTTGGCCTTCCTAAAGGAATAACCTTCTTTGCCACTCCAGAACTACCCAACTCAGTGGTTGGCCTAGTTCCTACTACTTTAGCTCTCCTTAGGCTTGCATCTGTGACCCATCTTGCTTTAGTGCTTAGGGACATTCCCCGAGTGTCCCTTCTCTCCACATCGGAAACATACTCCAAGTAACTTGAAGCAATCTCCTCTGTGAAACTTCCCACAATGCTAGTATTAGGGGTTCATATACCTACTACTCTCCAACCTCCTATTGCCTCCTACAGTTGAGGCTTGCACTGAAGTTGTCTTGGCTTGGTTGTTTTTAGCAGAGCCACTACTTTCCACTTCACTCTACATGTGGGAAGTCCTTGTACTCTTCTTAGGTATAGGGGTACTCATTCCTTTCTTGGAAGACTATTCCCGGTCCTTCCACTTCTTGTTTACTTCATACTTTATGTTCTCCAACTTCTTATGTAGCACCCCCTTACTGCAGGGTACACACCGGGACACCCGCAGGTCATTCCGATACATATCCTACGATAAGGGTGAACTACGATCAATCACAACTAACTCCTCA
>JAOSBN010167503.1:0-21050 GCA_027563595.1 Erythroxylum suave | reverse complement strand
TTATAATATTATTCTAAACTGTCCCTGGTCGATCATTATTAGTGGAACAATAATAAATTAAGGCTAGTATGTGTTCTAATTAATGATCACATTTTATTGATCATGTATATGAGTTATTAAATCAGATACATAGATATATGTTAGAGAACATATATTGGATCGACCAATAAAGAGAACACTACATGGTTTCATGTCATTAGTGATTCTCAATATGGTTTGACTTTATTCCTTTAACCTGAAGTCATCATAGTTCCCTACATGAAGAATTCAATGTTTTGACATTAGACTTAGTTATCTTTAACCAGATAACAAGTAGTCTTATATTGGACATTAAATGAATTGTACAGAGGGATATGAATGACGTAGATGGGATTTGTACCTCTCTTAAATGAGAGAGATATCATTTGGGCCTCTTGACATGTTTGAATGAAGAAATGCATGGCCATGCTCAAATGAATTGATGAAGTGTCATCAATGTCATTTCTTATAGTCAATCAACTTAGGAATCAAGAAACTATGATTAATCAAAAGTTGACATGTACCATGCCTTATGTTTAATCTTGATATTGTGTTACAAAGGGACTAAGTTTGTAACCATAGTTACAGGTTAAATCGGATTACTGATCCTCATTTGATTTAGGTAGTCATAATGTCTTGCTAGAGGCCATTATGACTTATGGGCCTTAAAGTGTGATTTAGCCCATTGCCAATGTCAAATGAGCCTACAGAGTCGTACATAAAGAGTGATGTGATTTGGGCTTATTTTTTTGGGCCTAATTTATTAGGCACTAAAGAAATATGTGGATATATTTATTGGGTTAGATTCAATTTAGTGGTCGGAATTTTATTATATGAGATATAATATGGGCCAAAATTTATTGGGATTCCATAATCCTAATGGGTTTAGGATTATGATATTCCTATTCCTAATAGGCTTAGGATTAGGGTTTCTCTACAAATAGAGGGATTATGTCTTATTAGATGATACACGAAAACCCTAGCCACCTAATCGTTTGTCACTTTTCTCGAGAAAACAACTGTGTGACGTTCTAAAGTGTTTAGAACGTGATAGCACACATTAGCTACTGTCTGGATCATTCATTTACGTGTGGATACCGATAAAGGACTTTGTGAGCTGCAGCGTCAAGATATCTAGAAAGAATCCTAATCCATGTGCTATACGAGGTAATTCCGCATACTTCTTGTTGTGAAATTTTTTATTAACCAAGGCAAAAGACCCAAATTTCTATGGTCCATTCCGCTGCGCAATATGCATACCCGAACTATAAGCGATCCAACACGTGGCAATTATAATATGAGGCAAGCTATAAGGCTTCATTAAACTTGGGATTTTTGGACTATTTAAAGATAATTAAGCCTCCATCTCCAAGAGGAGACGACACCCACCTATAGAAACCCCATCCTTCAGTTAAGACCACATGTTTGGAGCATTATGGGTGAATTGAAGACAAGTATAGTCATTAAGATTAGGCAAAATAACACACTAACACCAAAATTCCAGATTTGGCAAAGAAGAGGAGGAGTCTTCCTATTCAATTTTCTATCATTTCAATCTCTTTTATTCTTTGTAAAAATGGTTTAATTGATTATTGATGATGTTATAGAGACCATGTTAGGCTGATTTCATATTAGGGATTGCTTTTGAACTATTTAGTTAAAACTCTTATTTTATTGAATTGAATGTAATTGTCTTTGTTGATTATTTCTCTTAATTGTCATCTTGCAACAAATCAAAAGTGTGAGTAAGATGAAATTTGTTTAGGATTATACAATGAGAGTTTACAACCAATAGACTTGTAGTCATCACATTAATTGAATAGTTAGAAGAGAGATCTCGACTAGTCAATTGATCACCCATAGGATAGCTTAATAACTAGTTGAATCGGTAAAGTTAATGGGTAGGTTGAGAGATCGTTCAATCGATTCCTCTTAATTCAATTAGAGACAAATAGTTACACCTTGAGAGTGGGTGATTAGTATAATTGGAAATCTAAGCTGAGACATACTTCACTTAATAAAATAGGAGGAAGACAAAATAGAGAAAAAGTAATCTCTAGCATTTAGATTCTTGAATTCAGATTTTCTACAGTTTCAGTATTGTCCATTATTTACATTAGCCTTTTAATTTTAAGTTAATTTTCCAAATTATTTCCATTTAACAATTTTATTTCTTAAACAAAATTGTGCCTAAATTGAGCGATGTCTAGGCATCAATCCCTGTGGGATCAATATCTACTCTTTTTAACTACAAGTCACGACCTGTACACTTTTAGTTTTTGAGCGTAAAACAAGTAGATAGATTTTACCGTCAATAACTACCACCGCCTAGAGAGATTGAGTTCACTATAGAGCTTCTTTCTGATACTACACCAATATCAATTCCACTATATGGAAGGGTTCTAGCAGAATGGAAAGAACTTAAAGAGTAGCAAAAAATGTTGTCAGAAAAAGGATTTTTTAAGCCTAGCTATTTGCCTTGGGGAGTTCCGGTTCTTTATGTGAAAAAGAAAGATGGATCCTTGAGGATGTGCATGGATTACAAGAAGCTTAATCATGTCTCTCAACAATTGATATCCTTTTCCAAGCATAGATTATTTGTTTGATCAACTACAAGGTACAAAAGTCTTCTCCAAGATAGACTTGAGATCCGGTTATCATTAATTAAGAATAAAGGAGTCTGAGATCAGGTTATCATTAATTGAGAATAAAGGAGTCTGATGTGTCAAAGACTACTTTCAATACACGATATGGGCAGTTTGAGTTCTTAGTTATGCCTTTTGGATTAACTAATTCCCCTATAGCCTTCATGGACCTAATTAATAGAGTCTTGAAGCCTTTCCCAAACCAATTTATCATAGTCTTTATTAATGATATATTGGTTTATTCCAAGAGTGAAAAAGAGCATGAAGAGCATTTAAGAATTACCTTGGAGACACTGAGGAAGAAAAAGTTGTATGCAAAATTTGATAAATGTGAATTTTGGCTAAGATAAGTAGTGTTTCTTGGTTATCTAATTTCAAAAAAAGGAGTACATGTGGATACAAGGAAAATAGAAACTGTAGTTAAATGGGAAGCACCGAAGAATGTAGCAGAAGTGAGGAGTTTCTTAGGATTAGCTATTTATTACAAACGATTTGTAGAAGGCTTTTCCATGATAGCAGCCCCACTCACCAAATTGACAAGGAAGAGTCAGAAGTTTGTATGGATTGAAGAATGTCAGAAGAGCTTTGAGGAATTGAAGAATAGGCTCACAACTTCACCAATTTTGACCTTCCCTTCTAGAAGTGATGGGTATATAGTATATAGTGATGCCTCGAAGAAAGGACTGTGGTATATGTTGATGCAAGGAGATAAAGTGATTGTTTATGCTCTCATGCAATTAAAACCCTATAAGATGAATTATCCCATACAGGACTTGGAGTTGGCTACTATAATCTTTGCATTGAAAATATGGAGACATTACTTATATGGGGTCATCATCAAGATATTTATAGACCACAAGAGTCAAAAATATTTGATCAGCCAAAACGAGTTAAATTTTAGGCAAAGAAGGTGGCTAGAATTATTGAAGGACTACGACTTGATGATAGACTACCATAAGGGGAAACCTAATGTAGTAGCAGATGCACTGAGTAAGAAATCTACTACGGCACATGTGAAGAAAATGTATCTTCCATTGTTAAAGGAATTAACTAAACTTAAGGTGATATTGAGGCAAGCCAGATTCGGTAGTATATTGGCTAATTTTAGAATAAGGCCAGTGTTAAATGAGAAGATTAAGGAATTGCAAGAACTAAATGAGTACTTGAGCAAGCTTAGAGAAGAAATTAAAAATGGTAAGCCCTCGAAAATAGAGGTAAGAGAAGATGGATTGATGCTGGTAGGCAATAGATTATGTGTTTCGGATATGCAAGAGTTGAAGGATGAAGTTCTTGATGAGGCACATAATGTTCCATATGTAATGCATCTGGTGAGTACAAGAATGTATAGAGATTTAAAAGAATACTTTTGGTCAAGGGAAATGAAGAAAGATGTTGTAGAGTATACTGCAAAATTCTTAGCATGTCAATAAGTTAAAACAAAACATCAAGCGCCCATCGGTAAGCTTAAGCCTTTGACTATCCTGAAATGGAAGTGGCAAACGATTACAATAGATTTCTTAATGGGGTTACCAAGGAACAATAAGAAGTATGACACGATATGGGTGATCATCGATAGGTTAACTAAGTCAGTCCATTTCTTTCCAATTAAACAGACTGATTCTTTGAATACTTTGGCTAAAAAAATACATAGATGGAATAATTAGACTTCATGGAATTTCAAGTTTTGTAGTCTTAGATAAGGATCACAGATTCACATACAAATTCTGGGAAAGTTTATAAGAGGCTTTAGGAACCAAGTTGCATTTTAGCATAACTTTCCATCCACAGACTGATGGCCAATCAGAGAGGACAATAAGGACGTTGGAAGCAATGTTAAGAGCATGCGTTATGGACTTTATAGGTATATGGGATGATCATTTTCCTATAATTGAATTTGTTTACAACAATTCCTACCACTCAGGGATTCAAATAGCACCTTATGAAGCTTTTTATGGTAAGAGGTGTAGAACTCCTATTTTTTGGGATGAGGAAGGTGAAAGGAGACTCTTAGGACCTAATTTGGTACAAGATATGATTGATAAGAATAAATTGGTGAAACAGAGACTCAAGGAAGCTCAAGACAGGATAAAGAGCTATACAGATGCATATAGGAAGGAGATGGAATATGAAGTTGGAGACAAAGTATTTCTTAGAGCCTCACCATAGAAAGGAGTCTTAAGATTTGGTAGAAAGGGTAAGCTCAGTCCATGATACATAGGGCCTTATGAGATTATCGAGAAGATTAGGCCTCTCACCTACAAGTTAGCTTTACCGCCATAATTATCTAAGATTCATAATGTTTTTCACATATCAATGTTGAGAAGATATAGATCAGATCCTTTATATAGTCCAACCTTCAGAGCTTCAATTAAAGGAAGATTTGACATATAAAGAACAACTAGTAGCAATTCTAGATTCAAAGGAAACGGTCTTGAGAAACAAAACTATGAAGTTGTTTAAAGTCTTATGGAAGAACCATGCAAGAGAAGAGGCAATATGGGAACACTTGAAAGCCATAAAAGAAAAGTATCCACACTTAATTTTAGACTTAGGTAAGCATTTCGAGGAGGGAGAGAAAAATGTTTGACCTCAAAAGTTTTCTTATAATTTATTCAATTAAATTAGCAAGCATAAGTAGAAATTTAAATTTTTATATTTAGAAATTTTGGATTTACTTATAAATATATTTTATTTATATGTGTTTGCATGGATTAAATGGAAATGTTAGAATTAAGTTAAGGAGTAAGTAGGCAATAGCTTAAATGTGGAAGGGTTAGATTGGAAAGAGTAGAAGTTGTCTTAAAATTCATAAGAAAAAAAGAGCGTATGAGAGTCATATAGAAGTAAGAAAGAAAAAGAGAGAAAGTCGTACAAGAAACTAGAAGAAAAGAAGCAGAAAACTGAAACATAAAAGAAAACAGAAAGAAAGAAAAGGAGAAAGAGAAGAAGGAAAAAAATTTAGCTGAGTTTTTTTTAGATAACCTATATCTACTTTTCTTGTTTTCATAGAAGAAGGAAGTAGAGAAAATAGGTTTTATATGCTGAAAATGAAGAGAGAAAGAAGAGAACCAAGAAATTCATTTTCTTATATTTTAATGGATTTTCAACTAGATGTTTAGTTATTCTAGCTTAGATAAACCAAATGTAGATTGAGTCTAAGCTTATTTTTGGATATTAAAGCTTTATGGAAGATTTGTTCATAAATTAGTTTAAATGAAAATTTGTTTGTTTGAAGGGAATCAAGAAAATCAAAGGAAAGAGCAAGAGGAGAGGCAAACTTGAGTTTGGAGTTATCATTAAATAAGTAGGTAATATGTTTATAGTTATTGTGATAATGAGTTGAAATTTTTACATGTTTTTGTGCTTAAATGCTTGTCTTCGAATCATTGTGGATGTAGGAAAAATGCACTATGAATTGTTATTTGTTATGTCTTGAAAGATATTACTGCATCTTGAATGGATGAAAAATAAAAAAGTGCAAGAAGCATGAAAATATGAATATGTTATAAGAAAAATTTATCCATTTTAACTAAATTAGTTTGGATATTTTTGATAGTTTAGAAGCATATCAACCATGAGCATTCATATTGTGTTTTTGGATTATGCTACTATTTTGTCTCTTAATATGTAATTGAAGTTAGGTATAAACCTTGCATTTTCGAGTTGAAACTCTGTTTCGTCTCTTAATATGTAATTGAACAATTTTGTTCGGTGATTATTAACTTTGTTTAATAAAAAATGATTATATTATCATATTCTGTTTAGTGCTTTTATCCTAATATGACAAGTCCTTGATTAAATTTATACACTTGCCATCATAATGGAGATTATGATAATGAGACTTAAGTCTTTAGGGTTTAATATAAAATTTTCCTTGATCGTCGGATCATCAAATAAGGACTTTAATGATCTGGTTAAATCAATATGTGAGTAATAGAATCTATTGGATGGATATTAGTAGATCTCATTTACTAAGTTAGATATATAGATGATGCATATGGAAATATGATCTTTGAACTGACTAAACTGACAATTCCCAGTGGTTAATATTACCTACGAACTGTCAAGTGGGATAGTCTCATAAAGATTTAAATGTATATTTTTCCTTTGAGCTAAGATTATCTTAGTAATCAATACATCACTTATTTTGTTTTGATGTGAACACCTAGTGTGTAAAAATTCTAGTTGAATGATCATTGGGTATAATTAAGTACCTATCTGATTAGTGATAAGTCAAGATGCGATCTATCAACTCTAGGTAATGAGTTTGAGCTTTATGTTATCATTGATCTTAATGGTTGTTTCAGGACCTTGATAAGGGTGATTGAATGAATGAGGAAAGGGGTTTCTTAATTCATTCACCAATCATTAATGATCGACATGTAACACAGTTGGTTATCTAATAGGATTTGACAGTTAAATCATACCTTAGGATAATCTGGAGTTGGAATGATGGAAGGTAATAATACATTATCCTTAACTAGGTTCTATCTTTGTAAGGTTGTTACTTCACAATATCCAGAAGTTGAGGAGTGTTGTTAGATGCTAACCTTGATTGGTAATTAATTGGATTAATTACTACCAGCTTAGTGATGAACCTACAGATCACACACTTACAAGTGTAATATTTCCTGTTTATGATTATTTAATTTACTGTGAGATAACTTACTAAAAAATCTATATGGCTTATTATTATATTTGTTGCTAGCACAAAAAAATATAATTAATATTGGAAACTCTCTTGCGCAAAATATTTCTTTTATAAATTAAAAAAAGTGGTCTCTATTATGTTAAAAATGTTTTACGAAGAGATGGGTTGGTCTCCCATCTTTTAACTTTTTTAAGATACAAAAACGAAAATGATGTGATGACGAAGTCTCTATGATTATTCTATACGTTTAAGAGACAAAGATAAGAGGTTGTTTTTTCAAGTTTTAAATGTTAAAACACTTATGAAGTGAAAAGTGGATAAGATATAGACTCTTTTATATTTTTGTAACGTTGCAAGAAAAACGGAGAGTGGAAAGGAGTTTCACTCTTTTAATCATTTTGTACATTGAAATCAACAAGAGAAAAGAAAAGAAAATTGTTTGCTCCATTCTTGAAGAAAAGGTTATTCAATTTAAGCATAGCCATATCAACTGTTGATGGCGGGACGTATTTCACGATGTGGAATACATAGAGACTTCGTATTTTTGAAGTTCATTATCAGTTAATCCTCACAATTTCTAGGTATTTATTTTTGCCTATTCTTGTTATTAGTATGAATATTAAACGTAATAGATTTATAAAGGATTGCAATTTTTTGTTTCCGTTGTGTATGTGATCCTTCATGAATGAAAGAGTTGGTGAAGTTTACTTCATACATGCTCAAGAATTTTCTTCTTTGATAAGTTGGCATTTTCAGTTAGGAATCAAATTGTGAGTTGTTTGATAGCTTTTGGATATATTTTTCTTGAGTAAATTGTTATGTTGGGAGTCTGTTGTGTTAGGAGTCTTATATGTATGTGTTGTGTTTGTTAGATTCGGGTCTTTTGGTTTTTGTGAGAATGTCAATTAGGCAGTAAAGGAATAAGGGGACAAAAATTGTGTCCTAACTTTAACGAATAAAATATATTGATCTGGTCCAAATTTGACAAAATTATCCACATAAAAGTTTAGCTCATTCTTTTATCTTTCTAAGGGTATAATTTATAATTTTTTTTACTTCAAACGAAAAAGATATGGCTTTTACAAGATAGCACCATTGGTGTGGGTAAAGGCTGTAGCACTACTTTCTGGTAGAAAATTGTGTTATACTTTTAAATGATTAAACTATATCAATATAGGTAAAATTAGACAAAACTATCTGCATGAAAGTTTTATCTTATTTTCTTAGCTTTCTAATGACATAAAGTTTGTAATTTTTGGATATCGGAGTTGAGAGTTATGAAGATTGGAAGTGAGACTGGCAGAGTCCGAATCGCAACCACTGCACTATTTATGTAATTGCATGATCATGCAAAAGGTGCACTATTCATGGAGTTGCACGATCTTGCTTGAGCATGACCATGAAAAAGCTAGGTTTTCCTTAAACGAGCATGATCGTGCATCGTAAAAATGCACGCTCGTGCATCTTTTGTCCACGGCCATGCACTTAAAGCACGCTCGTGCACTTTTGTGCACAGTCATGCATCTTTAATTAATTAATTATTTATTTATTTATTTATATTTATATTTTTAATTATTTATTACTAAAGTCACCTAAGCCCACCCAAGTTCCTCATTACATCTTTGATGTTTTCAACCTTCTTTCATTTAACCTCTATCAAATCCCCTCATATTGTAACCAGGAAATAAGTTTCGAGACCTAGGCCTTACAATAATTGTCCGCCTCCATCGACTGAGCTTTCGCCTTCGTTATCGCCCTCCCAAATTGAGAAAGTTCTTAAGAAATCTCGAAAGATAAGGGTTGTTATACCCTAATTGTCTAAACGACATTGTCTTTTATTTTTGTAACATCAATGTTTTGATTATCGAGGGTGCTATAGTCCAAATGGTATGTCCCATGTGGAGAAACATCCATATGTAAAATATTCCTTTTATTAATGAATTTTTTAAAATTATCAATAGAAAACAATAAACACAAAAGAGCTACAGTAAAAACCAACTTACATTACTTCTCCAAAAGTATATAAAGGATCTCTATTCTAAGAAATAAGACTAAAATAAGCTAATTATAGGCTCCTTTAGCTTTACAATTCAGAATCCTAACTGAATTGAACTAACTTGATCACTTCTATCCTTATTAGATTACATTCCACTAACTAATTAGATGACACCCACTTCCAAATATGATTCTAAATGATTTGATTTAACTACATCATAACTAACAAGATAAGATATTACGTTTAAATACGAAAGATACATTCATATCCATCAAGATCTCCATTAATTTTAAATGGTCATCCCATTTTTGTCATATAGAGCTCTCACATGTCTCCCTTATGCATGTGATCTAATTAAACTTCAACTAAAGGTCTATCTGAAGCTATTTTTTGATCTTACAACCGAATCTTGCATCTTATTAAAGATTTACACTAATATGCACCAATGCATGCTAGCTTATTGACAATGCCTATTTTCTTTGCCTATTTGCAACTCTTTGCCTTGTTAATTTTATCATCATAAGTGTCAAACATCAGCGAAGGCTTGCCAATACTCCACAATTCGCTAATTAGGACTTGGGGGTCTAACAAACCAGCCCTACTAGAAGAACTCAACTCCGTGGTTGTAATAATTCGTAGGCACTCCTCCAAATATGGTTCCCTTTGTAACTCCTTAGGCATTGGCACATCTCCAATGTACTATTTTCCCTCTCCATTAGGTTTGTCCTTGATTTGTTTGGACACTCCTTCATAAATTACACCTAATATAGCATAATTATTGTGGAAAACTTCTTCTGTCACATCATCATCTCCTTCTTCTTGATCCTTTGTGACCACAAAATTTATTTTCTCCTCACCTACCTTTCTTCTTAGAAATTCATGAGATAAATGTGTCTCTTCACAAATAAAACAAGCAATATCTCATTTTGTTTGTTTCATGGGCTTGCATTAAAAAGATTCATATACCTTCTCTTTTCCTTTCTTTGAGCCATTTCGTGTCCCACCATTCTTCTTACCCTTATTGCTAGTTTAAATTGGTGGTGGCAGATGGAGATCCACTGAGGCATTTGCAGCCACTATCATGTTTAGGAGGTCTTTCATGTTTTATCTTTGAAGCTCCATTTGTACCTAACGTTGAAAGCCACTTATGAAATTGAGCAATCTATCTTCCTTAGATATGTTCTACATGTCCAACATCAAAGATGTAAATTTTCTCACATACCATCACACCAAGTTGTCTTGCTTTAACCTTTTTAAAACTTCCCTCACAAGCCATAAAGTGTTGTTAGGGAGGAACTGATCCGTTAGCTCCTTCTTCATCTTCTTCTAAGTGTTAATAAAAGGTCTACTCAAATTGACGTTATTAGAGGTTCTTGTACTCCATCACAACTTTGCATCCTCCAATATATATATAATAGTGATTGACATCTTCTCTAAATCGGACTCCTTTACTACTATAAGTATTACTTCATATCCCATTAAAAAAATGTTGAGCTCCTTGGCACTGTACTTGTTGTCAAAAAATTAGGGCTCTCGCACCTTTACCAAAGTTTTTTTACACGCCCAACATCTTGTGTTACAATGGTATGTCTTAGGATTATGATCTTTAATCTGGAATCCTCTTGTACAATTGTACCTTTATTAAATCCACTATTTAATGTAGCAAAGGAGTCCGATTTAGAACCGAGATGAGTAAGAAGTAACCTATTTCTCCCCTTAAGGAATTAGCCCTATAAATGCCTCCACTCTGTTGACACAGTTTGTCAAATTGCTACTTCTTGCCATATCGATACTTTATCTCTAATACTAACTGTTACAAAGGTTTTCTTAGATACCAAACTTATATCAAAATTACACCTACCCCTTTGCACGACAATCTCACTTAGGTCTGTTTAAGCGAGACTTAATCTTTCTATTTTATTGTTGTCGAACAAAGTCTTATTCTTGAATTCTTGATAACTCTAATGGTTTTTAACTCTCACACTCCAGTAAGAATGATGTGAAAACATTAAAAAATCATAGATAGCAATAAACACACAAGAGCTACAGTAAAAAACTAACCTTTATTACTTCCTTGAAGGTATACAAAGGATTGCTCTCTCTCAATATGCTCACTTCCCCTCTATCTTTGTTCTAAGGAGTAGACTCAAATAAGTTATTTATCGGTATCCTTGGTTTTATAATTCAGAATCCTAATTGAATAGAACTAACTAGATCACCTCTCTATCTTTATCATATTACTTCATACTAACAAATTGGATGACACCTCTATCCAAATAAGACTCTATCTGATAGGATTAATTACATCATAACTAACAAGATAAGAGATTACATTTAATTAGGAAAGATACATTCATATCCATAAAGATCTCCATTATCTTCAAAATTTAGAGATGATCTATATCTACTACAATCTTATCTATCACATCATCGAAGGTTTCTCCTTGATCTCTATCTATTGATGATGAATCATTTAAGTTTAAAGCCCTTTATAGCACACCAATTCGGTCTAAAGCTTTCCCATGTCTAGTATATTAGTCATGGTTTGTCTATTTGGTTCTTAGAGCTCTTATATGTCTTTCTCGCATAACCTTCATCCTAAGAACCATCTCCAACTATCTTTGGGTTTCTACATCTCATAGAAAATATCTGCCATTGTTCACCAACGCATGCCAATTGATCGACAATTTCTGTTTTCCTTGCCTACTAAAAAGTCTTTACCTTGTTTTGTCATCAAATATGGAAAACATTAGTCAAGGTTCATCAATACTCCCACAATTCTCCAATTAGAACATAAGGGTCTAACAGTTAATCTAGTCCTAAAACATTTGTGCACCTGTTTGGTTTAAGAGTATCTGAACCCGTGGGCAAACACTACAATAAAGTTGACTTTTAGCTACGTTTTATTTAGCAACTAGTTGAAAATTGTTGCTAAAAGTCAACTATTGGAGACAAGTTTTAATAACTTCTCTAAAAGCTTATCTTTTTGCAACTTTTATGGCAATTTACCATTTTCTTCACCAAAGGTTAAGCTTTTGGTGATGACTTTGTGAATTGACGTAAAAAACTAGACTTTTGGTAATGAATTTTTTAAGTCGTCACTAAAAGTTGAAATAACAAAATCAAATTTGATATTATAATGATTTTAAATGTAAAAAAAATTGGACACCAAAATTGTCAAATCATTTCAATAATTTATGAAACTATAAACTCAAAATTAATTGATATTACATATATTTATACTTTTTATCTTTAAACTTATATGATTTGAAAATTTTTTTAGTATCATAAAATTTTTAAATAGTTTTAACATAAAGTTTGTAATATAATAATCATATATGATTCTTACAGAAAAACAATAAATATATGGCAAGTAATATAATATAATGATATATTGTAAGTAATACAAGATTTTAATTAGAAGTTTAACAATTCTTACAGACAAAACAATAAATAAAGTTTGATGTCTATTCCATTAAAAAGAAAAAGAAATAATTATTTTTCTAGATTCCAAGTGACATGAGACTAGGTAGAAAAGGTAAAGAAGTTCCCTCTGTATGGATTCCCAAGAGGGCTCCTTGCACGTTCGAAGGCATCAATTGAAATAGTCAAAGATTTTCCCTCAGGTGTTAGTTTATTGACACCCTCTTCCAACAACTTCTTGGGTTTAACTAAACTAGCAGAAGATACAGTGAACGATTCTCTAGATGTAGTACTGATCACTAAATTAGATGAATCACACGTGCGATGCATTTCACCCAAGAAATAAATAGTGTAAAACTTAAATAGCTAAGTAAAACGATATAAGGAATCTAAATTCGAACATATGCATACTTGATTGATCCAAAATAGTTTTTGGAATCAACGATTGTTCTAAAATAACCAATTTCTTTAATTCCATATGGACCATCAAAATATTGCCACCACCTTCATTTTTATTTATGTTCTTTCAAAGATTCGAGGACATAATATGTAGTATATACAATTAAATGTTCATCTAATAGTTTCCTAATAGAAAATGAGATATAGATAATAAAGAAAGAGAGTTAATTAAGATAATACTAAAAATCCTAAAGAAGAAGATTGGTCATTGAAGGCAAGGGTTACTAGACTTTTATAAGGAGATTTGTCCTGCATCGTTATATTCCTCATCAGGGAGAACTTTACTAGATTCCTCTCATTAAAGCTTATCTCCTCCATCAGAAACTGGTCACCATGTCAACATTCTATGATGAATTTATATAAACAGTTTTATTTTGAAAATACAATAAAAGACTTCATATCTGAATGTTCCAACATTCTAGCAATGTTAATTTTGTGATCTATTAACTAAGACTACATCATATGATAAGGTTGAGAATGTTAAGTATGTATATACTATGTTTAGGGAATGCATAATTAAATGTGCTTTCCTCTAAAGTCACTATTTTGATAAAAATAGTTGGGTAACTCGAGCCCTTTCGCAGATATGCAGAGAGCTACTGTGATGGAATTCAAACTATAATGAAGTACATAAACATCCCCTATATAAGTTAACCACTCTAACAAACCTTTTATTAAACAGTTAGTAGGCTTTCTTCAATCAAACATGGAAGGTGAAAAAAAATCAACCGATACACAACCAACACAAAAACACAATTCACCATCTTCTAAACACAAACACAAACGAAAATCTAGACATTATAAGCAGAGCACAAAACCCATATAAACTCTAAAATGTAGTAGGAAAATAGAACATAACAAGGAGGGTTCTTTAAAATAGAAAAGAAGAACAATATCAACATAAGAGACGCTTCTTCAATGGTAACCACAACACAGGAAACAACACTTCTTCAACGATGAACTAAGAGGAAATATAAGTGCTAACACGAAAACAAAGAGAGCTTTGTTTTGGTGTTAATAAGTAATGGAAAACGACATCATTTTGTTTCATTTTCGATTGATTTGGAAGAAATATACGATTTGGCGACGATTCATAAAACTATCCACCAATGGTCACCTATTACCATTTGGCTTGACCTTTGGCAACGAAATTATATATAATATAAAAATTTTATATAACAGTATATATAATAAATAAAGAATTATGATTAAGTAGAGAAATATATTACATAAGTAAGATATGAGAAAATTTATCTAATAGCTATAAATTCATAAATCATTATATTAATTATAATTATCATATATAAATTCATATAACATTATATTAATTAACATATAACATTATATTTATTGAAATATAATTAAAAATCATTGCAATATAGTAAAAAATGGAAATCAATATTAAATATAAATATCATGTTCTTAAAAATCAAATTTAATATTATTAACAATGATTGTAAGTTTGAAAATTAATTTAGTTAACAACAATGTCATTTAAAAATTTATAAAACTAAATGTGAGGCCCCAAAAGATACCCTAGATGAAATGATACATGTTTATGAAAGCACATGTGAGATAGGAATTTAAATTATGCTACAATTTGAATGTGAAAGGTACATGACTTGAATTTTTGGTGTTAATGGACTATAGCTAATAAATTGGAATTAATCGATACCATAGAGAATTGAGGTTTCTAAATGTTCATATGGACTAGGAAAATTATCAACTGACAAGTTAAGTTGGTACATTAAAATTATAATGACTAAGCCTATTAATTAGTGACATTTGGCATAACTAATACGTTGATATTTGGCATCATTTAATGTGTGACATTTGACAACATAATATGAGGACAAGTGGCCTAGTTAAAGTGTTATGAGTGGCAGCTTAAATGGTGGGCAAGTGGGCTTCATGGCTTGGTGTTAAGTGGCATCTTAAGCTAGTGACACCTAGCTGGTGATGAAGCATGTTTTCGCTGGAGTAATTCTAGCTTTCTTCATTCTTGTTTTGCTCTCCACCGAAACCTCCCATCTTCCCTCAATTTCTAGACTTCTGCTGGAGTTTGGATCATTAGCAATAGGAAGCTTTGTAAGTTATTCCACTACGAAGTAAGTCTTGTGAATCTATGTATTATTATTTTGTTGATGTTGGAAGTTACACATTAAACATAGGTGTGTGCTGGTTGTTTGGAAGCTTGGTTTAGCTGGATTCTTGGAGTTGAATTTGAAGTTTAGTGAGGTAAGGGAGTACTAAACTTGGTATCATGATAGAAAATGTATTTTTTGATGTTTGAAGTGGATAAAATGTGTACTGAATTAATGAAGAATTGAGGTTAGAAACTTGATACATGTTGGATACTCATTAAAAGGAGTGGTTTCACTGAACAGGTATTGGTATATTAGCCATATCTTGACGTGTAGACATCAAAATGGGATGATTTTAAATTCAGATTAAACTAGAAACATATATCTACAATTTTTATGAGGGAAACAATTTTTATTTCTGTCATTAAGGATCTAGAAATTAAGCTTGAATTTGAGTTTTGGTTGTTGTCCTTGAGAACAGTATGTAGTATTTTTGGTATAATGAAAAAAATTGAATTAAATTTATTTCGTTTGAAACTTAATACATATAGAAACATTTGTTTAGAAGACTATATTGTCTAAAAACGTTAATTTCTAGGTCAGAATGGCTATACAAACTGATCCAAAAACCTGCCCTGTGAAAACAGCTGTTTGGAGAGGTTTCGGGTCACTTATCCCACAATTGTGGGAAATGGCTAGGAAAGTGAAAAAAAGAGATTTTTTGCAATTGATGAACTGAATAAGGTTAATTTAATTTATTTGGTACAATAGGACTTAAATGTACTTGTTTAATTATGCTTTATAAATTGAAATGATAATGTAAAGGATGTATGGTTTACAATGTTGAATTGTTTGGTGTGATCATCTCATTCTAAAGGCTTATGTCTTATGAATTGGATATGGATGTTTGTGAATTGGGACTTTTTGCGATAATATAGCATAATTCCAGACCAACAGTTGTCTGAGGAGTTTGATAGTTGGGAATGTGTTGGAAGTGCTTTGTATTTGTGTGATGATAACTACTTGGTGATGATTCAATACCTCTATTGATGAATTATTGCACATACTAGTAATTATATGACATGTTACTTTGTTTGAAAATCAATAATTATGTCAAGTTTAACAAAATGGAATAAAGTAGTATGTGTTGCGCAATATGTTCCTCATATGAGAATTCTGAAATGAACCTGTTTTATTTTAAAACTGTTAAGTCCTAGTAGTGGGTAAATAGGCATGCCTAGAAGGGTTTGCAGCTGCTCTTGTGACACTTTGGTGTGTCCTGTTACTGACACTTCGGTGCCTCTTGTTACTGCACTTCGATGTCTTCTGTTATCGAGATATAAGTCTCTCTTGTTCTATGATACCAATCACGGTATCTCTTGTATTAGTCCTATTACCCACTTTTGTATAAAGGATTAATAGACTAACTTGTTTTTTATTCTGTTATAAGCTCAATTCTGATATATGTAAACTTTGATATGAAACATCTAAATTTTGAAATAAGCAAATTCTATTTTGTTACAAACAAGTTTTGTTCTGATATTATAATAGTATATTTCTAAAATTAGTGAGTTTTGCACTGAGCAAATGTATAACTTGTTCTAATATGTTATGTTTTGTTATGAGATTCATGATATTTTGGTTCAGTATGTCAACACTACTTATAATCTGATGTAATTTTTTAAAAATATGTGAATGTTTGGATGACTGTTAGAAACAATTATCAGCTTATATCCTGTTTAGTTTATTCCCCACTAAGCTTTATACTTACCACGATGGTTTTGCCCCGTGTAGGTTCAGATAGGAGGGTTTGAAGACTAGGACAATAACAACTGCAATGGCCAACAAAGAATGTGTTTTGTTTTTGGAATGTATGTTTGGGTTATATGTAATAATATGTGACATGATGTAATTTTTTTTAAAGTTTGTAAATATTGTAATACATAGTGCTTTTGAACTTAAGATATGTACTATTTTGTTTAAAGGTTTGTAATGTAATAACTTTATTTCAGGATGCTATTGTAATTGAAGCATGTATTCGAATAAATTCAGTGTGCTGTTTAAATTCTATTCAAAGTCGACTTTGTATGGAAAGGAAATGATTGGTTGTTTAAATTCTAGCAATGCTTTGTATTATTTTGATTTGTTTAAGTCATGTCTTAGGTAACATCTGCATATCCTTCCAGGGGGTATTTGGGTGTTACACTAAAAGCACAAAATAAATTTATATTATATAAATTCATACTTTTTATTAATCTCTTTTAAAATATATTATTTGACAATTTGATTTAGTATCACAAAACTCTATTTATTTTTATGAGATCGTCACTAAAGGGCAATCTACATTCGAAACGATTGCTGAAAATTGTTTCCAATTGTTTAACAATTGCAAATAATTTTTGGTGATCGTCTCCGATGTTGTAACATTTGGTGACGTCGCCAAATGTTGCAACATTTTAAAAGATTACACAAAAACAACATCATTTATTTTTTCATTTTAAAAGAAAAGAATGAAGCCTTCCTTATTCATATGCTTCCTAATTCTTCCATCACTGTCATTGTCTTCTTCATTTCTTTATCTTCATCATCATCTCCATTTAAGTGTCTATTAACCTAAGTGGTCCTTCCTTCGCACTCTAGTTTTTCTACTAATGGTGAAATTGTTTTATTTTGGTGTTTTTTTTGTTGGGTTTTATGTTTTATCTATGTCTGTTATGGTTTGGTTGATGATGAATGTGTGTTGTGATAATAATAAAGATGGTGAGATGAGTAATGCATCTATAAAGGGTTGATTGAGGCTAAATCTAGATTAGGAAGCTTGTTTGAGTACTACCTATAAAATGTCTGATAAAAGTTCTGCTAGAGTTTTGTTTTTTTTACTTTTGTTTCAATTGTTTCTGACAAATTAGTAGTATGTTATTGGATTTGAATTGAATGCACATCATGTATATTATAACCATAAGTTAAAATAATCACATAAAATATATTGGGCCTTGTTGCAAAGATGGAGTCATAAATCTTCATGACTTCTTTTACGAGTTCTACAGAAGAAATAATAATGGTGGTAACTTCGTCAAGTCGAAGATGCTTTATAGTTCTATATTCCTTGGCTAATTTTGTTAGGACATGATGGGTGTTTAGTTCCCTTATAGAATTGCTTCATAACATGTTTTCTTGTTTATGCTTATATAAGAGCTTCTTAATATACAAGCTTAAAAAATGATGCAATGGAACACGAGCTTAAAAAATGATGCAAGGGTTATGTTCTATTAATAAATTTAGCCTTGTTAACAAATCATGATATGTACGTTAGAGGAAGATTTAAGTTTAAGATGCTAAAAGTTCACTTTACATTAGTATTTATTAACCAATTAATTTTACAAATGGGATATCAATTATTGGTTATAAAAAAATCTTGAAATCAATATGTTTATGGAGCATTTGCTCCATAAATATGAAGATATAGATTATGACCCTTAGTATGCGAAGAATCTTAACTTTTACTGTAATTATTTTTCAATTCATTTTTCCTTCTATATGTTTTAAAATGGAACAGTTAGTGCTCCAACATGCTCTATTGGACCCCGTTTCTAGAGCACAACATCGGACATGGGATCATGAAGCTTGAGCGTGGAGGAAGGTTTAGAATTTGGAAATCTGAAAAAAAATCCTTCAGAAGCAATGGCTGGCTTCGCCGTGATGAACATATGTGAGTAAACCTCACTGACCCTTGGGTCAACTTTGTCGTAGTGACAAGTATAACTTCGCCGCGACGAAGTCTCCATGAGAAAAGCCAATTTTCCTTTAGGTGAACCACGAGAAAAGCAGCATTTCCTTCGAGTGAATTACGCTGGGGCAAACTCTTGGCTTCATCGTAGTGAAAACCCCTGTGGCAAACCTATAATCCAAACTACTTATCTTACTAAAATACAACTTAAAATCCTTTAGCCACATTCATCAATTCAACCCAAAAACAAAATGGATAAAAACCTAACCACAAACAATTTCTCAAAATCTTAATCTCATTTCCATAATCGAATACTTTGTGAAAACATGAAAAATCATAGACAAAACCAAACATATATTTCATTAATATCAAAACTAAGAGTTTTACAAAGCTTTAATGGCATTTCAACCCACAATACATCATTTGCTTCATAATCCAAAAGTACAAAAGATACTTGACATGCAGCTAAACCCTTAAATTCCCAAAACCTAACTTAAAACTTAAAAGTATGCAAATTCAAAGTGATGTCGTAACCCTTAACTACTCGATCTCTTGCTCCTCACCTGAAGATGGGACGAAATTGGAAGGGGGTGAGCTTAAAGCTCGTGGGTAACAATTTTATAATGAGTAAAAAGTAAAACCATTGAAATAATTTACGTTGAATCGTAAGCACATATTTCTCAAATTTTCTTCATACAATCCAGTTTAAAAATAACACGATCTATACATTCATCAACTTGTTCACAAATCATAAACACATAAGCACAAACAAAATGGTTTGGGTAGATCCAAAATCGAACGTACTACACATTTCCCATACGGGTCCTATGTAGTCGTAAACATAACGCACTATCGCAATCCCACTTAATGGTCTTTCGTAACAGTGAACTTATGGGAGTCCATGAAGGAGCTCCACGCCACTGGCAGGTAGACGGGAGAAGCCTTTTATCAAAGTGCACTTGACTTAACTTAGGAGACCACCACAAACCCATATAATCATGCATTTCATAACTTGTAAACATATTGCCTCAGTGGCATTTTTCCGAAACTTGATTTCATAACCATAATATCATTTCAAAAAATATATATCCTTGCAAAATCATTTTCATCATTCATTTCGTAAACCAATAACACAACATGTGGGACATTATCAAAGCATTCAAGAAGCCTTAACGGTACATTTATAACACAATTGAAAACATTTTAAACTTTCTTCGTTTGGAAGAAACATTAGGAGCTTATTACTTAATTATAAAAGTGTAACCCACCTTGAAATCCTTGCTTATAAAAGTGGCTTAAGGATGTCTTTCCTCTTGCTGCTCTTGCCTCTCTTGATCACCTTCTTGATTTCCATTAACAATAACAAAATCCTAATTTCAATGGGAATTCTAATTTGAGAACCCTAAGAAAATACATTCACTAAAATGATTTTAGAGTACTTAAACATTTCCTAAACTTCATAAACCAAAACCCTTCCATAAATTGTTAGGATCAAGTAAATGACAAAATTTGATAACACTTTCTTCTATAAAAATATTCTCCATTGTCCTAAGTTTCTAATGACACCAAAATCATTAAATTTGGTTTAGTACTCTAAAAGTTATGCCTCATAAATTTTTTAGGTTATTCCTATATAAAACAACATTCTAGGTTCAACTTCCATCCAAATATTTAAATCATTAGAGACTTATTTAAAAATCCATTTCATCATAAAAGATGTAGCCCTATTTCTCTAGGTTACAAAAATAAAAAATAATATCATTTGGATTACTACACAAAAAGTTATGCCTAAAATACCAAAGCATGTTCTGTGCTTGAAAGTTGAGTTTGTCGTAGTAAAATTGTCCAAAAACCTACTCCAAGCACGTGTGACTTGCTTCATCTTTCGGTTTTACACTTAAAGGTTGAATCAAAAATTGAATTCCAAGGATTGCAATATAGAATGCAACCTTGGGTCGTATCACTTAATCGGAACCTAATGCAATGGATCTAAGCTAGCCTAAATGTCATGAAATGCAACTAAATTGGTTAGGAAGGGGGTTTTGGT
>JAOSBN010167494.1:0-21051 GCA_027563595.1 Erythroxylum suave | reverse complement strand
AATCAAAAAGGAACTTAGACGATCATACCAAGCTCGAGGAGCTTGTTTCAAGCCATATAAAGTTTTATGAAGTCTATAGACATGATCTGGTTTCTTAGGATCTTCAAAACCAGGAGGTTGCTTTATATACACTTCTTCATCTACAAAGCCATTCAAAAAGGAACTTTTCACATCCATTTGAAATAGCTTTATATCATGATAGACAACATATGCAAGCAAAATCCTAATAGCTTATAATCTAGCTACAGGAGCATATGTCTCATTATAGTCTATTTCTTCTTGTTGATTATAGTCTTGAGCTACTAACCTATCTTTATTACGACTTACTCTACTTGACTCGTCTAACTTATTCTTAAAAACCCATTCCTATTATAGATTTCTTAGAGGGTTTGGGAACTAAAAACCAAACTTTACATCTAGTAAATTGGTCCAGCTCTTCTTATATGGCCAAAATCCAAGCTTCATCCTAAAGAGCTTCATCAATTTTCCTAGGTTCTATTTCAGAAATAAAAGCTACATTTGCTTCTCTTCTGAACTTAGACCTAGTTCTCACACCATCTGAAGTTTCTCCTATAATAAGATTTTTAGGGTGAGAAGACTTGTATTTCCAGTCCTTTTTCAGACTAGAATTTTCAGCAAAATCTTCTACTTTATCTAGAGGAACATCTAATGCAAGAAAGACCATGATTTATAAGTTTCAGCTAGAATTGGAGTATAATTCAGGCCTAAATGAGGATGCATAATTAAGCATGAATTTTGGAAAATTGGAAGTGTAAATGATATACCTAAGTGTGAAACATTTGTATAGAATTGGGAGAAACAATGTAAGGCACAATCGTGGGCATCAGTGCATGATCATGGCCTGGTAAAATTTGGTTATATCATTACCATAGAAGAGTTCCTACGATCATGTCCTAATATATAAGGTTTTTTCATGATCGTGACAATGTCCACTACGATTATAGGCAAGGTTTGAGCATGAAATATTGTCTTTTAGGTGATGTATGAAACAACTAATGATAAGGTACTATCCTATTATGCATGTAGGCTTGAAATGAACTAGCTTGATGATTGATTGATGACTTTACATTAAATAAGTTAACTGACGTATAAACCTAAGTGCAAACAAGACATATACAAGTGACAATGTTTGAGTGAGCATAAATTGTGATTAAGGAAACATACCGAGGAAAGATATTGAGCATGCACTGAATATGGCACATACATATATGTGCATAATTGAATATGTACTTGATTAATTGACTTTTTAATGTGAAATTTTATGTGCAGTGAATGATTTTAAATGCTCAAGTCGATCGGTTGAATCTAGATATTGCCAAACCATCTAAGCAATAGTGTGATCTGAAGTGTACTGTGAGTAACCCAGATGTTCTCACTAAGATTGATTTATTTCTGTTTAACTTCCAATGTTGAACTATTAATGATCTGTTTGTGACAATTCTGGATATTAATAGTCCAAAGAGTTTGATATTTAGGAATGTATTAGAATTGTTTTGATTGCATATGAATTTACAAGTTATCTATATTCTCAACATATTGTTGAATGCCGAACTTAGGTCTGATGAATCTCTAAATCTGTATATGCATCATGAATAAATGTTAATAATGGCATATTTTTTAATTTGATGCTTCAGATTATTATTCATGATCAGATACAGGCATTGTTACTTGAGTAGGTAGTCTGAAGGAGCTTAAAGCTTATAATTTTACATGTAGAGCCATTAACTTTATGATTAATGAGCCCAGTATCCACAATGGGTATGGGACAGGATTTGAACAGAGCTTGATATGCATAAGGGATATAGGACAATGAAAAACTCTCGATCACAACAAAACAATAACGAAGTGGGGTTTCATTTGCATATGCATTTGTACATATATAATTATGAAATCATTTCTGAAATTGTGATGATAAATTGATATGCCATATATGTGTATTTGTTGATAATGTGATTGATTAGGAGATGTGTGAGCAAATTGTGCTTGAAAAGAGTTTATGAAATATTTGACATTCATTATATCTTATTGAGATAAGGAATGTTTTGAACTTGATTATATGTGAAATATTTATGTATTTGATTTGATTGAGCTCATCAATGATGGTTTCTTCACTGAGTTCACAAAACTCATCAAAATTGCAACGTGGCTATTTCAGGTACGAGAGAGGAGACCTAGTTCCTAAGATACTTTAGAATATCATTTTTCATTAAGGTATGGCTTAAAGGTTGATTAGTTGACATCTGAGGAGTTGTAGATTATATTTATGTTGTTTCTTATGTCATGTAGAACTTATGTATAAAGAGTTGTAAACTCTCAAATGTTTTAGTAATGTACATATTTGTTATAATGACTACACTGTAAATTATGTTTGTATATGAAATGAAGGATTGAGCTTTTAAGTTTTGAGTTATTACATATGAAGTCATAGTAAGTGTATAAGACAACTGAGTCATTATCTCATAATTTAGCCATAATTATTAGCCAGTTGATTATGGTAAATCAAAACTATTTTGCATATGGGTTTGGTTCTTCTTAACGATTTTCTATATTTTCTTGAAAGGAATAATCGGTTGCGTCATAAACCATTTGGATGTAAGGATTTTCAGTTGCACCTACATTATTTGTTCTAAATCTAATCCCTTTTCAAAATCGTCTACATTTATTGACGAGTTTACTTCATTACTCTTTAAGGGGCTACAAATCAATGGCTCCCCATATTGTGTCCACTCAAAATAATTTGGAACAAACCCTTTTCATTACAAATGGATTTCACTTCATCAATAGGAAGAAAAATAATTATGTTTTCACTTTTTAAATGGACATATAATCTTTGGGCCATCAATGTATGTAGGTTGAGAGCATACATAGTGAACAATAGCTTCAACTTCATCAACAAACTTAGGATTAATGAAACCATTAGATGTTAGTCATCTATACATCCAGAATCTATCAACATTGCTCATTTCTACAAAATTGTTATTTAAAAAAGTGATTTCATAGTTAGTATCCTTCATTTCCCTTAAGTATACAAAGCATTTAATCCTTACTTTACAAAACATTCCATAAGTTTTTATAGGTCTTTGACCATTTCGCTTCTAACACCACATCGGGCAATCATATTAAAGTTCAGGTACTTATATTTGAATTAATCACCTATAATTGATTTTATTACTATGGTACATGGAATTGTTTACACCTGTGAATTGAGAAAGCAACTTCTCGCTGTGACTCCTAGGCTCGTGCAATTTTTCACCAATAAGCCTCATGGGAGTTGCATCATGGGTTTTCAGCCTATATACCATCGTAGGGGTTTATGATGCAAAGAACTATCATATCTATTAAACCTATGAATTTCTTATGTTAATACTAAGTTTGAATTTATCAAATTGCAGTTCAAGTATTTATATTTAAATTAATCACCTACAATAGATTTTAATAATATCATACGTGATATTGTTTACACCTGCGAATCGAGAAAGCAAGTTCTCGCTGTGATTTCTTAATAATCTGCTTAATGAAATCCCATATTTCATATATCAGCAGAAAAAGGAATGATCTATTAGATTCAGGATTGACCTATGATAATGGATCAGATCACACCAATATTAATCCATTTTTTTCTAAGACAAGAATTTATGGAATTTTTCATCGATAAGCTCACGGGCTTCTAACTTATATACGATCCTAAAAGTTTATTATGCAATGAGCTGTAACAAATTTCTTATGAGTTTCATTTAAGTTGTTTATTATGCAAATAACAAAATTTTGTTTCATTATTATACATTGGATCATCCATAAGATCTCAAACTCATTGTAAATATAGTAAATATTTATATAATCTGTACATCTACTCATCAATGATTCAAGCAAAACCGAAACATAAATATTTACACTATTAAAGAAGAACATAAAAACTCATCATTGATTTTAAAATTATTCTAAACAACATAAAATCAATACCTACTTTGCATTCAGCAACCCTAAACACAAATACTCGTTCTATTAAAGCAACACATATGGTAGACACTAGTTGATCAACTTACCTAGATGGATGAACAACCATGTACTTCAAAGAAGAAGGATGACTGATGCTTTTCAATATAAAATAAAGCCTGTGAATTTTTTTGTATTTAATATAATATACTTTTTCAATATTTTGTAATTTATACTTATTGCATACAACGCCAAATTTCAATATAAGTATTAACATTTGTAACTCTAACAATTAAATATCAGTATAATGTCAACAAAAGCATCTAATATATACTAACACAAGTTGAACACTCCCAACACTTTAACATAATTGTAACAGAACTTACATGAATTCATAGATTTTTCATATTGTATATATCAACATCAAGTCTTTAAAGGAAAAAATAACTATAATTCTTTTGATTCTTTATATTGGAAATCCTTCTTAAGCACTTTAAAAACTCTTAGGTTCCTTACTGAATTCATTGGTTAAATAGAACAATGGATAATCATAGTCTCTTATAACATTATAATCAATCAAGAGCCATTGATATTATACTATTTGGTGATTACTTATAAAAAACTACCATATATAATGCATGATATCTCAATCAAATCATTAACTAAACATACATAAATATCATCCTTTCACTAGGACTCTACCATCTACAGTTATATAGGATTATAGGATCCACCTATAATGTTGTAACATATATCTTTTCCAGGTGTAGGTACACATAGTTAAAATAAGACTCCATAGAATTCCAAGTCAAGTTTTGTAAAATTATCACCATTCTCATATATATCATATCGAAATATTCATATGTCTCATATGCATCAAATTTATTAAATGATGAATATTTAAAATCCATTTCCCATATTTTATGCTCAGTTTTTACATAAATCAATCTCAATATTTATACATATATATTACTCATCTATAAAAATTCTACAATATTTACTTATTTAAAAAGAAACCTAATTTATTAATTTTATTCAAACTTATATTAGAAAGTTTATAAATAAGAACAAAAAATACAAAAGGATTAGGAGAAACCAGAGATTACATTATTAAAACTTGAAAACCTTTAAAAGGAACTTCAGAGAGAATGGGGAGAGAAAAGAACAACTCTATGCACTTTTGAAACTTTTAAAAAAATTTTTGGGTCAATTTGAGACAGATACTTGTTTTAAAACCTAATTCAACTACTTGAACTTATTTAAAAAGTCAAAACAAGTAGGTGACTACTTTAACTCTTGGTTACTAAAACAACCATAACCTACCTTACATATCTGAAAATCTCATGATTTATAACCCTAAATAAGCTAAGCATATAAAACTAAAACTTAAATGTTTAGATTTTTTAAAAATGTTACTCTAACTATATAAAAAACAAAAAAAAACCCTACAACATAGTCCCAAAAATGAGCTTACTATCTTTAGGTTTACTAACTCCAAAACATACCCTAACCTAAACCAACACCAATTAAACATAAAAAAAAACTTACGAAGACACCTAAACAATATATGAAACATTGAGAAACACTTAGGACATAACATGTAAAGAAGAATGACCAATTCTACAAATTAAGTATACAAAAGCCAAAAATCTAAGATTTTACAATTCTTGTGAACTATGAAATTCCCATTAAATTTTCAACATTTGACTAAACCTTACCAAGAGCCTAATATTTGGAATCGAATTTTAATTGACCATTATTTAAAGCTTAAACCTTTTTATACCTCTCCTAAAGGTTGGTAGGCAATAATATGATTCGAATCATATATATATTTCCTTAGTGTTGACATAGAAATAAACATTATGAACATATTAAGTGCAATAGTAAGACCAAATGAAATAGTTAATTAGTCATATGAATCCAAATTAGATTGATTGTTTCAAATTATATAAGTTTCCATTGCATGAAACGAACATATTATTTTAAGCAACATAATTACCAATAATATCTACAAAAGCAAAGTCCTTTCCTAAAATATGAAATCAATAGTGCATAAGTTCATTGGTGTGATTTTATCTTAATTTTAGTTATAAAAGATAAACATAGATGGTATAAGTAATTAAATTCACTTAACATCGCACGATTACATAAATGATTTTATCTGAATTTTGTTTACAAAAGATAAAAATAGAGGGTGCAAGGGATTAAATTCACTTAACATCACATGATTACATAAGTGCTTCTGAATCTACTATTATAGAAGATAGACATAGATGGTGCATATGACATATAAGTATGAACCTACTATAACAAATGATCCAGGATGCCATTCCTTATACCACAATTCTAACGCACAACATATTTTGCTTAAAGTTGTTTTATTCATCAATAGGCATACATATTTAGCTTAAAGTGTTATCCGATTTCTATAATTCAACTCGATAACAATGTATAATAAGAATATCTCACCTAAGGTAGAACTTTCATTATCTTAATATTGGTATGATTCAGGAAACACATTAACTCCCTACATAAAAAGAGAGAGGTTAGACATACAAATAAGAAGGTGTAAAATCATGAAAGAAATAACTAAAACCTACCTATATATCTATACAATGCTTAATTCATTAACTTCTTAAAAATATTAAGTGCATTAGTAAGACCAAATGACACAGTTAATTAGTCATATGAATCCAAGTTAGATTCAATGTTTCAAATTATACAAGCAATTATCCTAATTGTAGTAATTATATAAATTAAAAAATAGCATTGTAGTAATTATACAAGCACTCTCATAATTCATATGTAATCTATTTATACTTAAAATAACCTAAAACATTCAATAGAAACAAAACTAATCATTTAATGGCTTACATAGTAGCATTGGTCAATTAATTTCATTACAAACTTGTGGTATATGTTACTAAAAGAAAAATACGAAGAAACATTAAGGAATAAAGTGTATTAAACCTTGAATGATTCAAAATATACACAAAATTAAAATAAATTATGAAATATTAAAAAAGACATAAATACTAGTAAACTAAATATGTATTGGAATCTAAAAAGGAAATAATTATGACTAATAGAAAGAGGAGAAGCCAACAATCTTACTTGCTAAGGAAAACTAATGTTTTTAATCTTAGGAAGCTTATTCTGTCACCTTAAAATTTTCCTGAAGAAGAAAATTCAATTATCAAAAACCAAGAACATCAATTTAAAATAACAAAGGAACTTTTAGAGGGAAGAATAATAGTAACTCTAACCTTTTAGATAGACAAATGAAATGATATAATTTCAAAAAGGGTGGCTTTTTTTAAGTTAGAGACTAAATTATATATATTAAGTTATTATTTGAAAGGTTTGTTAGATTAAATTAAATTGATTAAGAATTGAATGCAAGTATGTATTTTTATATAGATCTATTTGTGTTACATTTTCCATATATTTATCTATTGCTTTCATTGTTTTGACTATGATTCATAGCTAAGCACTTTTATATGATAAATAATGAAAATTCTAGTTTTTATTTTTCTACAGATTGATTCATTTTAATTTATTAATTGAGATATAATTTTGTGAATTGTCTTTTAGTAATCTTAATGTATGATTTAGTTATGCTAGCAACTAAATTTGATTTTAATTCACTTATGGATGCCTCAAGAGAGGTTACTTATGAATGGATCGTAGGTTAGGTAATATAAGTTAAATAAGATGCTTGAGAGAGACCAACGTAATCTTTTTGGTGTTAAGATGAAACCTCCTATAGATCTTATAGATCAAATTGTATTTACAGGGGTGTTAGAATGGCATAATTATAGTTCAACCTACTACAAAGTATATGGTTTTATCTCGAGAGTAGAGAGAATGTAGTTTCAATATATAGAAAAATTTATCGGTCCAATTGATCATATCCATTGTAGGTCAATTCAATTATAAAACAAAAAATTCATAATAAGGGAAGCAATTGTTTAAATTTGATATTATAAGAATTCTCTTTTTGTCAATTGTCTTACTAATTATTCCCTTATCTACCTATTTTTATTTTATTTTATTTCATATTACTTTAATCAAAATCCATAAAATCCATTCTTTTATTTATTTACTAATTAGTGGTTTCTATATTACTTGCTAACAAAAAGGTACACTTTTCTTTGTTATGTGTAATAGATACCTAACAAAAAATTTATAACTAGATAAAGAAAATAATAATCTGTTAATATGCACATTTACCACAAATAACAGAAAAGTACATTTTGTAAAGCATGTAATCTTATAAAACATAATAAAGAAAGCTACCTACCAATTTTTATGATATTAGAGGTTTGCATTACACCTTAATATTTCACAAAAATTCTAAATAAGTCCCTGTCCTTATCTATGATGTCCTTTTTTGAAAGAAATAAAATATTTATATTTCGTTGATTATAACAAAAAAGCCATCAAATAATACATAGGTAATTACAAAATGGCCTAAAAATCATACGAGCTTAAAACTTCTGTCTAGTGGGATTTCTTGTAACTTAGGTCTAGGCAGTACTTATACCAAAATAAGCTCCAAAAGCATCCAATTCCTTGAGGCTTTGTCAAATGGTGAGAAAGTTCAAAGTCACTAAACATCCAATCTCTCTAATGTTTACTCAATGATGGGTATCTTTTGTTCGTACTGACATATATGAACCTTCACTTCTTAGACAATATTTATTGGTTCTTCACCTTATTGGACAAATTATCAACCAAATTTCAATACAATGTTCAAATCATCGGTTTCGAAAGCACAATATAATGTTTAAGTCCTTAATAAAATCACAGCATCAAGTTCAAATGCTTTTCCAAATCACAACATAATATTTAAATTATTAATGAAATCATAATATAATGTTTATATCCTCAACCAAATCACAACACAATTCAATTTTTTGATTCAGCATTATCAATATAAGATTTTGTTAGAATTAATTTTTTCCCTTATTTTGACAACTTATATCAAGATGATCTAATTTTGATTTAAATTTTTTTCTCTCAAAAGTTACTTTCTCCTTATATTATGATGTTATAATTTCTATCTTTAATTATGTTTTCTTATCTCCTAAGAAAAACTTTTCTTTTAAATTAGAAATTGATGATTGTCAATCTATTACAAAACTATATTCTAACTACAATAAATGTTTATACTATAATCTAAGCATAATTCATTACAAAAATATTAATGTATGGGTTTTGTACCTCAACTGATTCTTAAACCAATACCTCAACCAAGTAAAAAACATAAATCAATGAATACCTATGTAATCAAACCATAAAAAAACTCAAATGATCAAAACAATTCCCTAAACCTAGTAAAAAACAAAACCCATTTATCTCATTAAATGAAGTCGCAAAAGGAAGAAGGGGACAGAAGCATGCGAAGGAAGAAGGGAGCCGAAGCATGCAAAGATGCGGAAAAAAGATGCAGAAGGGAACCAAAGCATGTGAAGGAAGAAGATGGACAGAGAGAAAGGAAATGAGGTGCATATGAATGGTGACAATGATAGAGAATCAACGACAGAAGAGAAAACAAAAAACAGGAGAAAATGAGCATTAATAAGGGGGATTTTGTGGGTAAGTTAAACACTTAACCAAAACATCGTCGTTTGGTGTTAAATCAAACAACTTCATTTTTTATTTATTAAAATCATTGAAACTGAAGCTAATGACAATGTTTAGGTTATAATTTTATCGATGAAATAACTCTTTCATTTTTTTATTATTGCCATGAATATTTAGTTCTTTCATATTTTTCTTACAAAGGTGTGAGAGTTAAACATTGTGAGGTTCGTGAGGTGTTCAAGAATTAGTAGGCTGGTCAAAAATCACAAGACAAGGCTGAATCTTGCTTTAACAGAGCTAAGTGAGTTTGTCATGTAAAAGGGTTGGCAAACCTAGCGAATAAATTGGCGCTTGAAGGAAAACCTTTGTAACAATCAGAGCCAAATTTTGATATGGCAGGAGGTAGCAATTTGATAAACATGTCAGCTGAGTGGAGGCACTCATTAGGCTGATTGCTTAAGGGGAGGAAGAGGTGACATCTTACAGTAATCAATTCAAGATGTTAGAGGCATGAATCTAATAGTTGTTGCATCAAATAGCGAAGTTGATGAAGGCATAAGAGGATTCTAGATTTGAGATCACAGTTCTGAGGTGTGCTGTTGCAACACAGGATGTTAGACATGCTGAAAACATTTTAGTGAAGGTGTAACAACCCTAAGTTTTTACGACAAGTGGAGTGCCAAGGAGCATGAAAATTTCTTGTGGGGCATTAAGCAATGCTTTGTGGCATCAAAGGTTTTTAACTTGGAGAAGGTATAAATCACAATGATGTATTTAGATGAGGATGCAAAGCTATGGTGGAGAACCAAAACCTCTAACGACATTAGTACGGGTAAACCTCTTATCGACACTTAGGAGAAGATGAAGAAGGAGTTAACAAATCAGTTCCCCCCCAGAAACATTTCATAGCCCCCATGAGAGAAGATGTGAAGAGGTTGATACAAGATGACTTGGTGTAGGAGTATGTGAGAAAATTCACGTATTTGATGTTAGACATGCAGAACATGTCATAGGAGGATAAGTTGTTTAACTTCTTGAGTGGCTGGAAAGGTTGGGCACAAATGGAGCTTTTGAGGTAAAACATAAAGGACCTCCCAAGTGTGATTGTGGCTGCAGATACCTTGGTGAATGCCACCACTGATTCGAACTATCTATGGGGGTAAAATGAATGATGGGAAACGGAATGGCTCAGAGAAAGGCAAGGAGAAGGTAGGTAAATCTTCTCAAGGTAAGTCCAAGAAATAATAAAAACAAGATATTACTTGTTTCATTTGAGAAGGGCTACACTTTTCTCGTGAGTACCGAAGATGAATGGTGGGTGAGGAGCAAGTAAATACCATAGTCACAAAATATTAAGGAAATGGAGAGGACTCGACGTAAGAAGTTTACCTCAGTAGTTTTGCTATGTTGGGCATAATGGACCTTATGAAGGAGAAGCGAAAGTGAGACACAAAGATTGAGAGCATCCATTGTGTACTTTAAGATAAGTAATAAAGGTTGGTGTTTGCTATATCTCTTTCTTTTTCTTATTGTTGCCATTAATATTTAATTCTTTCATAGTTTTATTACAAAGGTGTGAGAGTTAAACTCTGCGATGGTTGTGAGGTGTTGGAGAACAAGTAGGTTGGTCAATAATCATGAGAAAAGAATGAATCTTGCTTTAACAGAGCTAAATGAGATTGTCATGAAATTAGTGTAACAAGTGGATTAGTTAGTGCTTGAATGAAAACCTTTGTAACAACTAGTATTAAGGCCAATTTAATATTGGTGAGAGGCAATAATTTTACAAAATGTGTCAGCCAAGTGGAGGCACTGATTGAGCCCAAGTTTATTACATAAATGGGTGAAATTTTCATGGCTTTTGCTGTACTTTTTGATTCCTATCTCTAGCTTTTGTTCTTAAATTGATTCTTGGGTTTGTGCCTTTATTTTATGTAGTTTGAAGGTGAAAATTGCTATAAATTAGTGTTACTTGTACTAATTAATTTTCTGAGAATAATTAATATTGCAAAATACCATCTTTTTACTGTAGGAGACTCAAGGAAAAGGAAGTCAAAAAGATGATGTGGAATGAAAGAAGGCTGAAGTGAAGTCAACACAACTGGAAGTTCGCCGCGGCGAAACATGTAAAGATAAGGCTAAAATTTCAGGAAAAGTTCACCACGGCAAAGAATAATTCTTTCACCGCGGCGAAGGATCTAGCAAAGAAGAAAATCTTTAGAGAAAAGTTTGCTGCGGTGAAAATCATTTGTCACCGTAGCGAACCTTCGAAAACTCGGACTACTTTTGGGAAAATCACACACTGTGCGACCCGACCTAGCATCATTTGTTTTAAAACCTACTAAATTAGGTTGTGGTTGGTAGAGATAACACACAAAAAATAGAAAGGGGAATAAAGAAAAGAATAGAAGCCAACACTTTCAACTCTTCCTTCCACTTCATAGTCATCATTCATTTTCTCTCCATTTTATCTATCACCGTTTATCGCCGTATTCATTATCTGCTGCTATTGCCATGGATGCTCTTGGTAGGGTTCCAATTGTGAGTTCCCTCGAATTCGTGCTTGGCTAAGCATCGGTTCCTCTTAAAGATGTAGCAATGTCTTGAGTTTAATGGGCTTCAAAAGGGGAGTAGTTTGTTTATATTTAACTACACTGTTGTGAACTCCTAAGTTAGGATTTATGCTTTGTAGTTAGATTTTCTTGATTATAGTTTAATCAAGTGTTGAACAATGAATTGTGTTACTGGGTTTGTTGATGTAGAACTTGGTGCTTGAATATATGAAGTCTTATATATGTCATTTCGTGATTTTGATAATTCTCTTTTATCTACCTAGTTGTGTTTGATAATGAGATGATGCTTAATCACCAAATTGATCATTTGCATTAACTCACTCTTGGCACTCACTAAGATGCATTTAACAAGGTTTTAAGAATTGGAGCTCATTGATTAAAACCTTGGACTTAAAGGGTTCTTTAAGGTTATTCATTTGGAAACTTAATGACTTTTACTCCCACAAAGATTTGTTTTGAATCATGATAGCCAAAGCTCATTTTTCAAGAGGATTTTAACATATTTGATAATTATTTTAACTTTCGATTTCTTATTCCCAAAAATCCAAAAACATCTTTTTACACATTTCCTTTTTCAATTAATTTAATTTTGTTAGTTCTCCAAAGAACCAAAACCCCCTTCCTAACCAATTTAGTTGCATTTCATGACATTTAGGCTAGATTAGATCCATTGCATTAGGTTCCAATTAAGTGAGACGACCTGAGGTTGCATCCTATATTGCAATCCTTGGAAATTTTTGATTCAACCTCCAAGGGTAAAACCGAAAGACAATGCGCGGATCAAAATGGCACTATTGCCAGGAAACCAAGCAATTGGTTTTCTAGAGGTTAGCCATTGTCATTTTTGTTTCTCATTGAGTTTGGAACCTTTTCTTCTATGTTTCCTTTTTACATAGTTTAGTGCCATATTTGTTAATAGTATAGGAATTTATTTTCCTTTACATAGTTTTAAAAATTTGAAAACACAAACACAAGCATACATACTTTCATATACCATACACTTACACCCATCACATCTCATCTTTTATTTGACTTCGTGTGCTTGTGAGTAAATTTTGTTACTTTTTTTTTTACCTTTGAATTGTTTTTATGCATGCCTCGGAAAGCAAAACTCCTACCTTTTTATCCTGGAATTGAGAAACGTTTGAGAAAAATTAAAAAAGAAAGAATAGAAAAAGAGAGAAGTAAGGAGTTAGTTGAAGAAGAATCAAGTGAGCAAGATAGTGAGAGCAACCCTGTGGAAGGAGTAAATATGATCGAGAACCCAGCTTTTCTCCAAAACCCTAACTTTCATGTTAACCAACCTAGGAATGGTGATAATAATGGTAATGGGGAGCATGAGAGAGCAGGTGAAAATAATAGGAATCAAAGGAGAAGGACTATTAGGGAAGCAACAACTTCTGATGTGAATTATGACCCATTTACTGCTTCTTGCCCTAATTTTGATGTTAATTTTGAAGTTAAAGGATTACTGATTAATTCTCTTCCTAAATTTCATGGCTTGACAGGAGAGGATCCCTACATGCACTTGCAATCCTTGTCCATGATTTATCAAAGTATGAAACCAGTAGGAGCTTCACTTGATCAAGTGCTATGGAAGGTTTTTCACCTATCTCTGGAAGGAAAAGCGAAAGAGTGGTACATGAGTCTTCCAAGTCATGTAGTGAATGCCTACCATAGTTGGGCCAATCTGAGGAAGGCTTTCTTAGAAAAGTACTTTCTAGCTTCCCGCACTTCATCGATGAGGAAGGAGATTTACTCGGCATGCCAGGATTATGATGAGTCTCTTTATGACTACTGGAACTGCTTCCAAGATTTATTATCTAGATGCCCCCACCATCAAATACCGGATGAGTAGTTAGTGCAATATTTCTATGATGGATTGAAAAGTCAAGATAAAGGCATATTAGATACGACATTGGCAGGTTCATTGATTGATCTTATAGCTTTGGAAGCATGGGATTTGATCAAGAAGATGGCTCTAAATCATCAACAGTACAGTGTGAGAGACATTTGAGGAGTGCATGAGTTGGGTACCACAACAACCCACTCTAAAAGAATGGAGAGTTTGAAGTCAAAGGTTGAGTCTTTAGAGAACAGAGTGACATTACAATTATCCTTCATCACTGCCGAGTTGAAGAATATAAATGTGCATCGACTGACATCTTCTATGGATCTCACAGCACCTAACTATGATACTTGTGGGTCGGTGATGCATATATCCAGTGTTTGCCCTAGTCGGTTTGAAGAAGTGCCTGTGGTATATCCGGGACTACCAAATTAGAAATGGGACCCCTACTCCAACACTTATAACAAGGGATGGAAGGCCAACCCAAGGTTTAGTTGGAGGAATGAAGAAGGACGAGTTCAAAACAGATTTCAACAAGGGGGAGGAGCTGGTACTTCCACTAACCAGTTCCCCAACCAATAGCAACTCATGATTGTCCCACCTAAGGAGGATACCAATCAATTGCTGCAAAACATGATGACTTTGATGAAGGAAGAGCGGACTTTAACTAATAATCAATTTAACGCCATTGCTTCTCTGATTCAGGAAGATTCTTCAAAGAATGCTACTCAGTTCAATGCCCTGGAAAAGAGAATGGAAAAATGGGAGAAAAAAGTAGAGAACATCAACTCTTTTGTCACTCAATTGTCAAGAAACAAGAGTGAGAACCAAGCAAGAAGCAGTGGGACCATTCCTTCAAATATTATGACGAACCTAAAAAGTTTAAATGCAATTGCTCTCCGAAGTGGGAAACAAGTAAGGTTTAATCATCAAGAGGACGAAGAATATGATGAGGAGAATGATAGTGGAGAATTGCCTTTACTTGAAAACAACATCAAGGATTCTAAAAGCTCTAAAGAAAAAGCACTTTTGAATGAAAGGAAATCTAAATCAAAGAACAAACGATCTACTTCAAAAGGTTCCAAGGAAAAAGCACCAACACATGACCATAGGGAATCAAGCAAGCATGAAGTTCAAGGTAAGGAGGTAAACCTTCAATACCTACCTTTTCCTAATTCATATTTAATGAGCAAGCGTATGATTGACATTAAACATAAGAAAGAGGTTATTGATTTGTTTGGAAAAGTCGAAGTCAACGTCCCTTCACTTGACTTAGTGAAAATGGTTCCAGCCTATGCTAAATATCTTAAGGACTTGTGCACAAACAAAAGGAAGTTTAGGCCTAATAAGAGAGTCTAAGTGAGCTCGAATGTGTCAGCCCTTTTTAAACCCTAAATACCTGTCAAGTGTCAAGACCTTAGATCTTTCATCATCCCTTGCATAATAGTAAAAGTTACCATAGGAGGGACCTTGTTAGATTTGAGGGCAGCAATCAATGTGATGCCTAAGTGTGTTTATCAATCATTAGGAGTTAAGAGTCTAAAGCTCACATCTGTCGTGTTACAATTGGCTGATAGATCTTTTAGGCATCCAGTGGGGATTATAGAGGACATTTTCGTCCAGGTCAAGAGATTGGTTTTTTCGGCTTATTTTTATGTGCTTGATATGTCTTCTGAAGTTGTGTAGGATACGTCTTTGATTCTTGGGCGACCCTTCTTAAGCACTGCTAGTACTATGATTAGCACAAAAGGTAAGATCACCATGGAGGTCGAGGATCAACAGGTAAGCTTTAATATGTATGAAGCTATGAAAAACCCCTATGAGGAATATTCACTCTTAGTAGTGAACATGCTTGACATTGTTGTTGATGATGCATGCACTGAGTTTGAACTAGAAATGAACCCATTAACTAATGATTCCTCAGAGGAAATATTTTTTGCTGATGTTTCAGGTGAACTACGGAATGTGGACGTTAGCACAGAACTAGGAAGTGGTCAACTTACGTCACCACAGCATGGCTCTGAACCAAATTTCCCCCAAGAGTTGAAAGATCCACCGTAAGCAATAAGTTGTTTCTCTTCCTTCATTTACAATGTACTTCTGCTTTATGATTGAAGATGACATTGTTCTGCATAAGTACGTTGACTAAGTGTGGGGGAGAAACTACTTCAGTAGGATTAGGTTTAGGTTCTAGTAGGACTTAGGTTCAGTTGTTTTATTTTAATAATTTATCTTCCCTTTGAATTCTGTGTTTTAGTAGATACATGACACATTTTCTATGATAGAAGAAATGGGTGTAGATGATGAATTGCATGTGTTTAAATGATGATTATGAACTTACATATGAGCTGAGTATCCGGTCCGAAAGTATATTTGTCCCTCTGGAAAACTTCGCCGCAGCGTAGCACTTTACATCGCAGCGAACTTTTCATTCACCGTGGCCATATCACCTCTCAAGTCAATTCGCCTCGGCATGCATTAATCTTTTTGTTGCGGTGAACACCATAGTCTTCGCCGCAACGTACGTTAATTCTTTTGCAGTGGCGAAGACCTTCACCGCTGCGAACGACCTTCTAGTATCAACCCTTCGAGGGACATTTCCCTTGCTACCTTTGATAATCTTCTTACCTTTCACCTGCCCTCCATCTTTTTAGTCATTCCCCCCCCCCTTCTTTCTAAACTTACTGCCCTCTTCTCCCTCTTTCACTTTCATCTTTCTCACTCAACTTCGCCGTGGTGATTACCTCGCGACATCACCGTGTTCTCATCTTCCTTTAACCGTTTCGTGTACGTACCTTGTGTCTTTGTCTCCTCCCTCTCTTTTTCGTAAGTTTTCCCTCCTGTTTTGTTCTTTATTAGCTTACTCATTAACGTTAGGGTTCATTCACCGCGGTGAGGAAATCAACGTTTTCACTGCGGCGTGACGAGACAGATAGTCTTTACTACGGTGAGGAATCCATTCTTCGTTACGATGTGATGAGTTCAGTCTTCGCCGCGGCGATAGCTCAATTTCACTATAGTGAGCGCAGTCTTCGCCACGACGAAAGACCAATTTTTCTGCGGCATGCTTTCCAGATTCTTAGCGAATTGTGTTTATTCCTTATGTTTATTTTTCCTTGTTTTTTGCAGGATCATCCCTCGAACTAAGAACGCCACCCGTCACTCCACCCCTACCCCCTCTAGCTCCTCCACTTCCTCCCATCACTCTGATAACATCCAATCATCCCATCCATCCACATCCTCCCGCCCCTCCCATTCGTCCCCTCACTCTGATCCCCCCACTGACTCCGAATATTCTGACCTAGCCGTAAAAGTAGATGCTAGGCCTTTCTATAGGGAGCGCCCTTCCCCTTGACTCCTCATAACCATCCTTTTGTTCGCCAACTGGTCCAATCCTAGCTCACGGGCTTAGTCCAACCTCGGGACCAGGGTAACAAAAAATTTGTTCATCACTTTTACACCTATGCCTGCTTCCACAACACCCTAGCCATTAATTTATGTGGTGTAACAATTCCTTTCGCCTTTACCACCGCTGCCATCCACACACACTACAATTTTCCTCCCATCTTCCGCTTCCATTACGAATAACTCATCCACCATTATCCCTGGGATGATGTCATTCATACCCTCTATCTCGAGGGTACCGAATGGCATCAACCTCGCATTTACCAACGCTACCTTAAGCGTTCCGATCTTCACCCCGAAGCTCGTCCTTGGCTTCATCTTGTCACCAACAATAACCTTCCCACCTCCTTCCTTGCCTACGTCACCAAACAGCAGGCCTTATACTTGTACCTCCTTATGGTTGGCTGCCCGGTCGACATAGTCAATGCCATTGCTGCCGCCCTCAACGATTCCATCACGACCGCCAAGCTTACCAACTCTATCATCTTCCCACACCTCATCACAGACATATTTTCAGCCCATAACGTCCTGGAATACCCTAATGATAGCTATTTTGATCTGGCCCCGTTGTTTCGGTATGTTTGGCTTAAACAGCCTCGCCTCCCACCTCCACCACAACCCACCCCAGTCCCTACCCCTTCCACCTCCTTTCCTGATGTTGCTGCCACCCATATCGAGGCCTTGCCTTGCCAGGACGATCATCCCGCTGTAGGTTCGCTTACACCTATCACTCTGCAGTCCCTCGCTCATCAGGTCGATGATTTATCTACTGACCTGACTACCCTCCAAGATACTATTCATCAGGCCATAGCTTAGCAGGAGCGAGATTGTAGATATCGACAGTGGATGGATGCATTGCTTGCCCAGCACCTACATTTTCGGCTTCCTTCGAATCATGATGACTCACTTCTTGGTGTTGGCCCGTTGGGCAAAGTTCCTGCAGATACTGGGGATGATCCCCCGGTGGCTTAGTTCGACTATTTTTCTTGTATTTTTCTGGTGTCTTTGTCGGATGCTCAGTTCATTTGTAATGTAAAACTTTTTGCACATCATTTGTATCTACTTTGTTTTGTTATTGTTACTGTGCCTTTCCCTTTCACTTCTTTTATTTCTATCCATTGTTCTTGTGTTTTGCTTACTTCATATTGAGGAAAATATGATGTTTAAGTATGGGGAAGGTTTTCTCATCTTACAACTCATGTTTGTGCTTCATTTTGGCCATTTAAATGTTTGTGATAGTGAAAATTGTGCAAAAATTAAAAAACTTGGCGATTTTGGCAAAATTGAAGATCTTCGTTCGTCATGGCGAACTTATTCTTTGCTGCGGCCACATGTATGATTTTCGCCACGGCGAACCTTGGTCTCATCGCGGCATAATTAAGTTCTGATGATTTCACCGCAGCGAACTCATTCTTCGTCGTGGCATTAGCATAATTTTCGCCGCGGCGCAATATTTTTAAAAAGAAGTAATATTTTAATAATTTTGCCTCCATTCAACAATCCTCCCCGTTTAGATTCTTGTTGCTCTTGTATCTCAAAGCTTCTATAAGTTTCAAAGTGATTCTTGAGTTCTTGAAAATACCTCCCATTCTTTAAATGATAGTTGGTTTTTGGCTGATTTCATTTTCAATGTTTTCAACACAAAGTAAGTGAAAGTATGCTGACAAAGTAGAACTTTATGTTTTTAAAACTTGAGATTGTTCATTGAGATATTAACTTTGTTGGAAGGATATTTGGGCCTGAATTTTCCAATTTTTGTGTGTATCTACTTATTTCATATCTCTCTAGAACTTGTTTCGATTCTTAATCAAGGCTTTATGAACTAGAATTTTGTTAATATAATATAGGCATTCTTTCATATCCTTTTGACCCAAACACCATCCCATAAACACCTATCCATTGCTAACCCCTTAAGCCATAATTTATGAGCACGTGTACTCATCTTTATATGGTGTCAATAGTTTATTTTGTATTCTTTTTAGTTATTTCATCTTTATATGGTGTCAATAGTTTATTTTGTATTTTTTTAGTTATTTCATCTTTATATAGTGTTAATAGATTTTTTTGTATTTTCTTTTAGTTTTTTTTAAAAAAAGCTGAAAAACAATGCGTGTGTATATATATATATGCTCTCAAGTAATTAAAAAAAAGAGAGAAAAAGGAGGAAAAGAAAAAGAAAAAGAAAAAAAAGTTTGTCAATTGTGTAAATATTGTCTTACTGTTGACATCTATTTCATAATTGTGGTGCATGCGCTTATACTTGTTTCTTCTTTCATCTATTCCATCCATTTCATCTAGCCTTCCGTGCATTACAACCTTGAAAAGTCCTCTTGATTTTTGATATCGTAGTTCTTGTAGTGGAGAGGTAGAATTATTGCAAGCTTATGGTAGAGAATGGACTAAGCAGATTTTTAGAGTGAAATTATCCCAAAACAAGTGAGATGAGAGTAAACACCTTACCTTCAGTGAAATCTCTTTTGCTCAATCTTTCGGATTAATTGCTTTAGTGTTTATTTTCTTAGCATTCTTTCATTCTACTTGGATTGATTTCTGAGAAAGTGATTTTTGCCAATTTGCTACTTTTAGTTTAAGCATGGTCGGAATTTTTCTTTTGCACTTGTGCCTCTTTGACTCTTATAAACTTTGTTCAGGAGTACAAAGGTCTAAGTGTGGGGGAATTTGATTGAGCCCAAGTTTATTACATAAATGGGTGACATTTTCATGGCTTTTGATGTACTTTTTGACTCCTATCTCTAGCTTTTGTTCTTAAATTGATTCTTTAGTGTGTGCCTTTATTTTAGGTAGTTTGAAGGTGAAAATTGCTACAAATCAGTGTTAATTGTACTAATTAATTTTCTGAGAACAATTGATACTGCAACCTACCATCTTTTTATTGTATGAGACTCAAGGAAAAGGAAGTCAAAAAGACCATGCAGAATGAAAGAAGGCTGAAGTGAAGTCAATGCAACTGGAAGTTTGCCGCGACAAAGTGGATCTGTCACCACAGCGAAACACGCAAAGATAAGGCTAAACTTTCGGGAAAAGTTCGCCATAACGAAGATTAATTCTTTCACCGCAGTGAAGGATTCAGCGAAGAAGAAAATCTTTCGGGAAAAGTTAGCCGTGTTGAAAATCATTTGTCATAGCCGCGATGAACCTTCGAAAACCTGAACTATTTTTGAGAAAATAACACACTGTGTAACCCGACCCAGCATCATTTGTTTTAAAACCTACTAAATTAGGTTGTAGGCAATAGAGATAACACACACAAAATAGAAAGGAGAATATAGAAAAGAACAGAAGCCAACACTCTCGACTCTTCCTTCCACTTCACAGTCATCATTCATTTTCTCTCCATTTTATCTATTGTCATCTATCACCGTATTCATTATCTACTGCTATTGTCATGGATGATCTTGGTAGGGTTCCAGATGTGAGTTCTCCCGAAGTCATGCTTGGCTAAGCACCGATTCCTCTTGAAGAAGTAGTAATGGCTTGAGTTTAATGGGCTTCAAAAGGGGAGTAGTTTGTTTATATTTATCTACACTGTTGTGAACTCCTAAGTTAGGATTTATGCTTTGTAGTTAGATTTTCTTGATTATAGTTTAATCAAGTGTTAAACAATGAATTGTGTTATTGGGTTTGTTGATGTAGAACTTGGAGCTTGAATATATGAAGTCT
>JAOSBN010167466.1:0-21054 GCA_027563595.1 Erythroxylum suave | reverse complement strand
GCTTAGTAAGTGTCATGACATGTCATGACACTTACTAAGCTTTTTAATCTTGCTTTCCAAAACAAACTCACCATTTGAAAGAACATTCATATGTCATGACACTTACCACTTATTTAACAATGCTAAAGTCTTCAAATATTGTACCCCATATTACTAGTAACTAGTCTGTTGTCACTCTATTTCCATATCATTTATCACCCAATTTTCTGTGGCACTTGTCAATAAATCCTAAAGCCATGGATTAATTGTTTTGCCACTTGGCACATTTCCTAGTTAAAAATTTCCCAAATTTTCAGAAATTTTCCTAAAATTCACCAAAAATTCTAAATCACTAAATACACTCTCCAGATCAGTTTTTAACATTAAAAAAATCCACAATTCTCAATATAATCACATTTACAAATCAATTATACCCGGAATTTGTCAATGAATGCATTTACAAATATTTTCATGTGTGTAAAAATTTCAATATTCACATGTGTGTATACTAACAATAAGCATGAGCATGAGATGCATTTTTCTTAATGTCTCTTTCATCTCACACGTACTGTATTTTAGGGTTCTAACTTATAGTATAGGAACAAGATGTTACAAAATCCATTAATTTAGAATCTAATAATATACATGTTTCCTATACATCTCTATGTATATGTATATTACTTACAAAAGAATCTTGGTACCTTATGACCAGATATATAACGCTAATTAAAGCCAAACTATTTTATTTATTAATAATAAATATTTCCATTATAAAACTGTAACCGAAGAAGATTAAGGTATATGTAAATATACTTGCTTTCCAAGGCACTATATTTACATAACTCTAATAATCTCCCACTTTCCCTCAAGCAAGTTTGTCATATCCCTCATTCCTATCACTACTAGGTGACCCTCAAACCTCTTTTGAGACAGCGTCTTCGTAAATAGACCAGCAAGGTTTTGCTCCATAGGAATCTTTACCACATCCACCTCTCCACTTTGTATTATCTCCCATATGAGATGATACTTTTGCTCAATATGTTTATCAGCTTTGTGATTTCAAGGTTCTTTAGAATTAGCCATTGCCCCACTATTATCACAATCTAGACTATGGCTCCACCTCCTAAAGTAAATATAGAACCAGAAGTTGATTTCCTTGAATCAACATCTGCTTGGAAATCAAAATCTGTATATCCTGTCAAAATAAGATTACTTCCAGAGTAAACAAGCATTAAGTTCTTGATCGTACAAAGATATTTAATTCTACACTTAATTGCAAACAATGTTCCATTCCTAGATTGGATTAAAATCTGCTTACTAGCGCATATGGAATGTTACGCATGTGTTCAACCTCCTCTTGGGTTTTAGGTGTTTGTTCTGTTGAAAGATTGATTCCATGTCTAGTAGGTGTGACACCCCTCTTGGAATCTTGCGTGGTGAACTTATTGAGCATATTCTCAATGTAGGTTAATTGAGACAAGCCTATCTGTTTGTTCTTACGATCTCTTATAAGTTTGATCCCTAGAACATAGTTAGCCTCTCCCAAATCCTTCATTGAAAACTATTCATTCAATCATCCCTTAACTGTAGATAACATTTCCACATCATTCCTAATGAGTAGAATGTCATCAACATATAGGATTAAGAAAATAACCTTACCTTCTTATATTCTTTTATAAATACAAGGCTTATCTAGGTTTTGTATGAACCCGTAGGTTTTGATAGGCTTATCAAACCTAATGTTCCAAGACCTAAATGCTTGCTTAAGTCCATAAATGGACTTTTGCAGTTTGCAAACCTTATGCTCATTACTTGGCTCAATGAATCCTTCTGGTTAGGCCATATAAATGGTCTCCTTAAGATCCCCATTAAGAAATGCAGTCTTGACATCCATTTGCCATATTTCATAATCAAAATAGGTTGTTACGGCCAAAAGAATCCTGATGGACTTAAGCATGACAACCGGAGAAAAAGTCTCCTCATAGTCTGTACCCTCTTTTTGAGTATAGCTTTTAGCTACCAATCTAGCTTTGAAGGTCTCTACCTTTCCATCTAATCCCCCTTTCTCTTTTGTAGATCCATTTACACCTTATGGCTTTTAGACCTAGTGGTAAATCTATAAGGACCTAGACTTCATTAGTATACATGGAATCTATTTCCGATTCCATCGCCTTGAGCCATTTTCCTGCATCAACATCATTAATAGCCTGCGTATACGTAATAGGATCTGTTTCTTCTTGGTCTGAGATGGAAATTAAGCCTTCTCTTAGACCTAGATACCTATCTGGCTATCTCACAACCCTCCCACTATGTCTAGGCACAACTTGATGTTCAGGTTGCACTTTCGATTCAACTCTTAAATCCATTTCGACATCTTGTTCATCCAAAACAAATCTTGGTTTAGATGAAATAGATAACTCTTTTAGTACTACTTCACTTTTTCCTTTGTCATTTCTCACAAACTCTTCCTCTAAGAAGGTTGCATTTGTCAACATAAATACCTTCCTATCCTGAGGACTGTAAAAATAGTACCTTCGACTTCCAATAGGATACCCTACAAATAAACATACTTCTGACCTTGGTTCCATCTTTGTGAATCTAGGCTTTAGAACATAGGCTGGGCAACCCCAAGTCCTCAAGTGCCTCAATGAAGGCACTCGGCCAGTCCACAACTCCCTAGGTGTTTTAGGCACTGATTTGGATACAGCAAAGTTAAGAAGATATGTTGTCGTTTGTATGGCATATCCTTAGAACGATTCTGGAAGGCTGGCTTAGGACATCATTGATCTTACCATTTCTAATAGAGTCCTATTTCTTCTCTCAGCTACATCATTCTATTGAGGTGCTCGAGGAGCTGACAAATTGGAATCAATTCCAATGTCAATTAAATATTGTTGGAACTCTCCAAATAAGTACTCACCACCTCGATCCGATCGAAGTTGTTTTAATGGCTTGCCTAGTTGCTTATTAGCTTCAGCTCTAAATTCTTTGAATTTTTTAAAGGATTCACTCTTTTTATGCATCAAATACAAACAGCCATGTCTTGAGTAATCATCTATAAAAGTTATGAAATATTCATAACCTCCTCTAGCTTATACGTTCATGGGCCCATATACATCAGTATGTTCTAGGTCCAATATGAATTCAGATCTATTTCACTTAGAAGGAAATGAGGTTTTGTTCATTTTTCTTTCAATACAAGATTCATAGGTGGGTAATGGATTACTATCCAATCCCATAAAGATCCTATCCTTTACTAACCTATTAGGTCCTTTATGATTGATATGACCCATTCTTAAGTGCTACAAATATTTTGACTTAATGCTAGAGTCATTCGATTGTCTTGGTATTATCAATTCTGTGGTGTTTAGTGAGCCTGACATAGGTTCTATAAAGAACAATCCCTGTTTAATTATTGCATCACAAATAAAATCCTTATACTCATATATTGAAACAACTTTTCCAAAATATAAGGAATTTATTAGCTAAAAAACAGAAATCATATTCCTTACAATCATTGGCATGTAATAAACATCCCCTAAATATAACCTATGACCACTAGGAAAGTCCAAGATAACTACTCCCACTGATTCTACTGAACCGTAGGAACCATCTGCTATCTTGACTAGAAACTGCCCTTTAGGTAATCTTCTCCTTTGCTGGAATCCTTGTAATGAATTGCAAACATGGTTAGTAGCTTCTGAATTTAATATCTAAGAAATAGATAAATCTGCCACATTTCTAGTTCCTAACAAACTTAGGAAACCCATACCTTGTTTGCTTTTGAGGGTCTCAACGTAAACTGGACAGTTTCTTTTCTAGTAGCCCATCTCATCATAATGGAAACACTTTCCTTTGATGTTCTCTTTGGCCTGCTTTTTCATGGGTTTAGCCTTGACCACTGTTTGGGCCTTCTTTTTCATTGGACTTTCTTATTCTACTTGTCCTTACCCTTAGGCTTTGAAGATGATGCTACATTAGCTTCAGGCCCATGAGCCTTGATATTCAATATCTCCTCTGTGCTCTGGAGTGTATTCATAAACTCACTCAAGGTGTAATTCTTGTTGTTGAGCTCATACTCCAACTTAAACAGCTTAAAGAAGAGTTTAAGCTATTGATGATCATAATCATCTGTGTGTCCACATCCATATCTACCCCAAGCATCTTAGCCTTAGTGACTGTAGAGATTACTTTAATCATGTAATCCCGCACCGGTTCACTAGGTTTCTGTCTAAGATTATGAAAGGTTTGAATAGCTTTTACTCTTACAAACCAGACCTAGTCCTCACACCAAACATCTCATGTAAGTGATGGACCCTTGAACTAGAAGTTTTCATACAAGCAATTTACTTTTGCAACATGTCGTTGACAGAAGCTAGAATATAACACTTAGTGGTCTTGTCAGCATTCTACCAATGCTCATGTTGTTGGACTATCTCAGGTGTTGAATCTCCACCCAGATGTGTAGGCTCATTTTCAATTAACACCCATGAAATATAATTATATTGAAGAACAATGTCAAGGTTACGTCTCTATTCATTAAAATTGTTTCCATTTTTCAATTTGTTATTTGTCAAGTACAGGGTGACTGGATTCATTTTGTGATTGATAATGTCTAAAAATATAAATTATTAAAACATGAGCATACTAGTCAACAATATTGGAACTTTATATACAATCATGATATATGTATGCATGATGACAATTTTAACAAAAATGAAAAAAGTAAAACATTATACGACAGTTATTTTTCTTATCTATAATAGGCTAAGTGATAGTGGGCCATTTTATCCATTAAAAGAAAAACTGGAACCCTCCCACTCAAAAAACTACCAAGCATCTCGTGCCTAACTTTTTTAGAAGAATCATAATTTGGTCCATACTTTTACCAACAAAGCTAATGTGGGCAGTTTATTGATAAAAAAATGTTGAGTGTTTAACAATTTGATTCGTTCACTAAAGATACTTGCAAATCATGCCTCGGTGGGAGGTCACATTTGCTACCAACAAATGGACTTATCCTTAAGGAGACCCAAACCATACAAGATCTAGTATTCATGCCCTCCAATGGGGAGTAAAACTTCACCACATGCAAATAGGCCATCATTTGGAGACTGTGGAGTCTAACATGAGCATCCTTTCCCACTCAATCTTTTTGGGCTTTAAGTTTTAAATACCAACTTGTCTAGATGCAATTTATTTTCCATCCTATATTGTGTCATTATGTATCTCATGCATAATGAATGCATTGCAAGGCCTAGGGTTGGCAATTTTCTAAATGACATGCAATCATATAATATCATATATTATTTGCATTCATTTCTCCATTCATCACATGAACTAACTAAGCCAGTTTTGATTGTCCATCCTATAAATATACCAATAATTACAAGCATTTTAGGCCCAAAATATTCTTCTTGGACTTGGATCTTCCGCTTTGAACTCTTCTCTTAGATGATCTGGCCTATTCAGTAAAGAAAATGTAATGACATTTATAAAAACTGAATTTTGACACTTTGAAAATAAAAATTCCAGCACTGATTTTCATAAAACCGAATCTTTGTCATGAAAAGAAATTCCAGCACTTATTTTCATTAAAACCAAAAATCATTCCATTAAAAAAAACAGCACTTAGTATTTTATTAAAATCAAAACTTGATTCCTTGAAACAAAAATCCAATATTTGTTTTTACATTAAAAACTGAAACTAGATTCTTGAAACAACATTCTAGCATCTTTGTTTTCACAAAATCGAAACTATTCCAATACGCAAAAGGATACACCGAAACCTTTACCTCTCCATTTCCTCAATCCATGGCTGCTCCATCATCATCATTACATCAATTTGTACATTACAAAATCAAAGAAAACAAAAAAATGAAGCCAAGGAGGAAACATGGTGATGATAGACTACCCTCCTTGTTACAACCAAATGAAGAAATCTTACATGGTAAATTTAACTTCTATGGACAACCAAAAAAGCAACACATACACCATATATATTTCTATCACATAAAAATATGCAGCATACAAAAAAGGATTTCAAACCTATGCATCAACCATATAGGAACCAAAATCATGCATAAGAACCTTGCTCTAATATCAATTGTTGGATTAGTAAAAGAAAGCATACCATATTTAGAAAACCAGTAGATTTCATAAGTTTTTAGAAATCTTATTTTCAGCAGACACAATATATTCAAATCATCATGCCATTCTCATGTATAGATGGTGTAAGGATAATAATAAAGATAAACAAGATAGTGATATTACTGACCCCTTTGCTATAGCTTTAATTTCTCATGACGCTATCCTCTCCTTCTTCTTATATCCAAAGCCTTTGCTTTTGAATCCTTTTCTTTGTCAATGTACCCTCTCCTTGTTTTTGTATCCTCAACCAAGTTGATTTACCTTTTGTTCTTCTAGGACAACTTGGTTAACAAAATCCTTTGGTGGGACAGGAGAAGAAATGTTTGGAGAAGATTTTTCTTAGAATAAATGAACGAAAAATGAGACTCTTCTCATGCAAATTTCGGCTCACTCATGCATGAAAGGAGAGAAAAATTCAAACCATGAAAGAACACCTTCTTACACCCTCAATTTTGGCTATGCATGGAATTGAAGAAGAGAATTGCATCCAATGCATCACTTCTTACTTTGATCAGTCATAAAGTAGCCAATAAATGAGACTCTTCTTATTTATCTTTAAGATGGCTATATGAAAAGTCTATTAACCTAAATATTAACTACCAATTTTGGTTTTGGAAGATAGAAGAAGGAAGATAGTCCATCCAATGCACATCTTTCTTTTGTAATCCAATGAATGCTAATAGGTTATATGCTAACATTAAAAGATCACCATTAAACCATTTAATGGTAAGTTCATAACTCCATTTAATGATGATAAACCATAATAAAGACCATCTTTATTTAGCAATTTAATGTCCAATGTGAAGTAGCACAATCAGTCCATTAAAACCGAAATTGCTTCTCCTTTATTTAAAAAATTTGTTTTAATATAATTAATCTAATCAAATACGTTAAACTAAAATCTAGCCCATTTCTAAATGAACATTTGGGCTTTTAATTAACCATTAATCAGTACAAGCCCAACATTCAATTATAGGCTTCTAAAACCTCCATTTGTATTTCTTACTTAGCTTGATAACCTTCCTTGAAGCCAAGTGGGGAATCTTGTTGGACTTTGATAATTTAAGCTGTAATAAACCTAGAATTAATTTAATCTCATTAGAATTAATTCTAGCTTATTAACTAAATCTCATTCCACTAAAGACAATTAGTTGAACTCTTGAACTATTAAATATTATGAGAACAAATATTTTGTTATAGCCATCCACACAACAAAAGGTAAAATTACCGTTTTTCCCTTAAGTTAGTTTTTCCTTCTAGATCTCCCGTTTTACTTTATACGGTGATTAACACACAAGATCTCAACTTAATGTTAAGACTTGATGGGTAGCTAGTCCATCAAACTACTAGCGCTAGCTTAATCACCAAATCTCCTTAAAACATCTAGAAGTGATGATATCACTATAAACTCTTTATTTAAATGAATGTTCCCTGATACATGTTTCAATTAATAATTCCAACATATAGATGGTGGATTAATACTTCATAAAAATCCATTCCGATCATATCAAGAATTATAGTCAAACACATATGAATTCACCACTCGTTTCATAATAAGCGAATGCTTAAGTTGTATGTTTTAAGATTAAAGTAACGGCCCACTTTATTCTTGAAAACATACTTGATTTCAGATTCATTTAATAATGCCATTATCGAAAGGCAACTACTATCATGACATGAAATTTAACATTCCCTTAAAGTAAAATCCTTTACTTACACGGAGAAAAATCGTAACGCTACAGTCTAAACCATAACCAAGCAACCAACTTGATTATTCAACTGTGAATCTATTAATTTATATTCTAATAATATACATGTTTCCCATACATCTCTATGTATATGCATACTACTTACAAAAGAATCTTAGTACCTTAAGAATAGATATATAATGCTCATTAAAACCAAACTCTTTTATTTTATTAATAATAAATATTCCCATTACAAATCTGTAACTGAAGAGGATTAAGGTACATGTAAATCCACTTGCTTTCTAGGGCACTATATTTACATAACTCCAACAATACCCCATCTCCATAAGATACTAAGAGTAAATTAAGTATGAAACAAAAGGTTGAGAGTTTATAAGGCCCTTTTAAACTATGGACATAGCCTAGAACACAATGGGCTTGAACTGCTCTAAAAAACAAGCCATAAAATACTACATTGAAGACAAAAATATCTTTCTTTAATGTAAAAAAAATCAAACAATGAACTCTCACCAAATGATTATGGTTCTTGGGGAATAAATGGCAGGTTATATCTAACTATGCTTCTCATCACTAGGAAGGATCATTGTAGCTTTCAATCCAAATACACTTCAAACACTATCTACTAAGTATACTTATCAACATCTACATATTTAGACCTATTATTCTTTACTTAAGGAAATAATATTTATTATTCTTATATATGATTCCAAATTTTCTTTTTGGAGAAATAATTTATGGAAGGATCTTGAAGTTCTAGCTAGAGAATTAAAGCTCCTTAGATTGCATCAAAGGATTTCAATTTCATATTATACACTCTTATGAAGTTGAAAGTTTAAAGACAAATCTGGGAATATTGATGAGGAATTTAGAAATTGTTTGTATGATACTAGATTAGTGGATTTATATTTTAAAGGAAACTTCAGTACATGGTCCAGTAAACAAGAAGCATGTACTATATCAAGAAAAAAACTAGATAAAGGATTGGTAAATTCTAAGTGGATAGAAAATTTCTTTAATAGCTTAGGTTTCTTCCATTCTGTTAGGGTATTAGATCATTCTCCCCAATAGATAAACTTGGCTTCTTATGTAAGGAAATTAAAAACCTCTTTTAGGTTTGTCAAGTTCATTAGTAAAATTGAGGGCTATAAGAATGTGGTAGCTAAAGTGTTTTAAAGCCTTCAAACTCATCACTAAACTTAAGATAATAAAGTAGGGGCTCAAGAAATTTCACAGGGATTACTTCAAAAATGTCTTTCTTAAGGAAATAGAACCTTAATCTTATTTATATACAGATACCCATAATTGTTACTTGAGATAAAAAGAAAAGGCCTCACCTCTTTTGAAGCCTACAATTCCTTACTAAAGTAGAAAGCTAGATTCTTATGGTTAAGGGAAGGGGATTTGAATAAAATCTCTGGAGTTTTAGATTTTGAGGGCAATCCTTACTCTAATCAAAACCAACTAAAGTTCCTTTCTTATAATTACTTCAAGCATTCCTTGTGATCCAAAACTAGTTCTTAAGATCCTTCACTATTATCTCTAGCTTCATCTCTCCCTCTCTTAGCCAATCCTAAATTGATAATCGCATTATGCTAATTACCAATCCCTAAATTAAAAAGGCCGTACTTAATTATGATCTTATTATGCTCTAGGACCTATTGGATTTGACATATATTTTTTACAAAAGTCCTAGAACTTACTAGAACCTCATATCTCCAAGGTTGTTAAGGAATTCTTCTCTTATGGTTCTATGAATAACGAAATAAATGGGACCTTTTTTGTTTCTAGTCCCTAAATTCCCTAACTCTTCTTCTTTCCTAGACTTTAAACTTATATCCTATTATCATATATTATATAAAATCATCTCAAAAATTTAGACACAGAGACTTAAATCTATTATAAATGAGCTTTTTAATATCTTATAATTTTCTCTTACTTTAGGTCACAAAATTTAAGATAACCTTTTAATTTCACTGAAAATCTTTAAAGGTTATCGCTATAAGAAGTCAATCAAAAGTTGTTCTATGAAGATAGATTTTTCTAAAGCTTTTGTGCTTATATATGAAGAGGCATCTTAATTTTTCCAAAGGAAAAGATTGAATATGCTCATAAACCTCTGATAAGTCTAACCTAAGACATAATTTGTAGTACTAAGACAAAATTGAGTCTATGAAAGGAAAAGAATCTATGAAGTGAGACCTTAGTAAGGATAAAAACCTACTTGTAATATTTTCTTAATGGCGCCAAAGGGAGACAAACAAGTTTGGTGCACGTCCCGGTAATAAAACCTTATAAAAAATACTCAAAGCTTCAGAGTTTAGTTTCTGTTGAGCTCACTTTAGGTGAGTTGTAACTATTCTAGGCCTATAATCAAATTAGTAAAAAATTTATCACATTTCAAAGTAGCTAGGTATACGTTTAAGTAAATTAGAACAAAATATTCACCAACAATCAAAAGAAGTATGTAAATCGCATGTAGTAAATTTAACTGGAAGGACAATTTGTTTAATTCCAAGGATTCTTATTACTATTTGCTAAGTTTTTAAAACTTGAAACTTGACAATAGAAAAGGAGAAATGGTAAGAATTCGAGCAAAGAGTAAATGTGCTAGTTTCAATTTTGCTTCTGTGCTCTAAAAATATAGTAACTTTTATAAAGTAGCATCTTAAGTAGAGAACAAGAATGAAAACTCATACTATAATCTAATGCTTAAACATATCATAGGTACCAAACTAAAGATGAGCATCAGGAACAATCTCAACCAAGGTTAGTGATAATTCAGAATATAATCCCCTGATGCTATTAGTTATGATAATATCAGTAAATGCAGACGACATTGTTAGATAAACCTAATTCAGACACTTCTTATCCAAACAATAACATGACAGCTAAATGATAATGTCAAACATTTAGATTTGGTGCTAAAATTATATAATGAATTTGAAACTTGACTGAGGCAAGTTAACTTTTTAAAATTTCCTGATACCACTTAGAAATTTTTCTTTATGCTATTAGGATTGTTTATCACTTCATATCAAGTTATGATAATTAAATGTAAAGAAGAACAAAAAGGACCTCTGAACAGGAAAAGGAACAAAAAAGGGCATCTTAAACCCCACTAATAGTTATGTTTTAGATGATCTTTAGGGTGTGATATGTTATGTAATTAGTGTGAATTTGAGTGTTGAGTGTGCATTTAGGGTATAATTATGTTAGTTTGTGTGTTTAAGTGTTTTTTATGGGTTAGTTTGAATCTTTGAGCTTAATTGTTATATTTTTTAGGTTTCTTGATGTGTGTGCTAGTGTTGCAGAGTAAAGAGGGAAGAACGGTAAAGATTTGAAGAGTTTCGGGTCAAAGGACATCAGCCATGATCGTGCACATTGGCCACGATTATGATAGAAAAGGAAGAGCCAGTAGTAGTGTAACATCCTGTTCCCATACTAAGGGTTAGAACTCTAAAATATAGTATATGTGAGATCAATGAGAGATTAACAAAAATGCATCTCATACTCATGCATATTGTTAGCATACACACACGTGAATATTGAAATTTTTTCACACAGGAAAATATTTGTACATGCATTTATTGACAAATTCCTGGTATATTTGATTTGTAAATGCGATTATATTGATAATTGTGGTTTTTATATGTTGAAAACTGATTTCGAGAGTGTATTTAGAGATTTAGAATTTTTGGTGAATTTTAGAAAAATTTCTGAAATTTTGGGTAATTTTGGACTAGCAAAAGTGCCAAGTGACAAAACAATTGATACATGGCTTTAGGGTTTATTGACAAGTGCCATAGAAAATTGGGTGACAAATGACATGAAAATAGAGTGACAATGGACTAGTTACTAATAATATGGGGTATAATATTTGAAGAATTTAGCATTGTTAAATAAGTGGTAAGACACTTACTAAGCTTTTTAATCTTGCTTTCTAAAACCTACAAAACTTACCATTTGAAAGACCATTCTTTTGTCTTTCACTTCTCTACTACAAGCTCTTGTTTTCTTCTTCTCTCTTCTTCACCATCTACAACACTCTTCTTCTCCATCTCTTCTCTTCTATCTTTCTTCAGAAGTTTTTACTCACCCAACCATCATCAACGTACACCTTGCTCTCTCCTTCCCTTTATTACTCTCATCTTGCTCTCTCTTTCACTTCTCATAAAAAACCCAACCCTACCACCTGGAAGGATGAAGGACGTGGGTTGTATGGAGAGCTAGGTCTAGGTGAAATTTTTGAAAATTTGAAGCTAAACCAAGTAAGTTATGCTTTAAATATCATGGGTTAGTGTAAATTGTGTATGAAAGTGCATGAATATGTGTCGAATGAATGAATGATTTTTTGCCTTGTTTCGTATTTTTAATAGGTTAGAGTTAGCATGATTATAAAAATGTATCTAGAAGAGTGATGATTTGTTGATAATTGATAAGTTGTAGTTGTTGAGATTATTTTTGAGATTGAAAGGTCATTATGATGAATGTGTATATGATATGTTTTGTTTTTGGTGTGTATGATCAAGTATGGATTTTGAATTTTGTATAGATGATATTGAACTGTAATTGGGGTATAAATGAATAGGAAATGATGTGGATATAAGTTAGAAATGATAGACTAAGCAAAAGGGATGAATTAGGATGAAATTGATGATGAGGAGTGCTGGAAATATGTTAGATGTAGTGTTTCTACTAAACATCCATCTGAAATTTAGACATATCTTGAACTAAGGCTATCTAAATAGGATGATTGTTGATTTATATTAAACTAGATATGAATTACTACAATTTTCATGCACAAATTGAGTTTGAATTCTGTCTCTAAAAATTTTGAAATTTGTCTTCAAGTTGAGTTTCAGATTATGTCTCTGTTTGGGAATAGTATGTTGTAAATTGTGTATAACTTTCAGAATAATGAACCAAATTATATGAAATTAGATTATTTAGAAACTTAATAGATATATTAACAATTGTTTAGAAGAATTTATTGCCAAAAAACCTCATTCTCTAGGTCATAATGGTCATACAAAACTGACATGAAAAATAGAGTTAGAAAAGCTGCAAAATGAGTCATGTTTAGTGCTTTTTATGAAAGTTCACCGTGGCCAACTCCTTGGTTTGATGCGGTAAACTTAAAAGCTTTCATGAGGAATTTTCATCAGGAAAAGGTCACCACGGCCAACTCCTAGCTTCACCGTGGTCAATTTTCATGCACAGGTTGAACATGCTTCGGTATTTTGATGATATCTAGATCTGTAGTTATCTAAATGGAATGATTTTTATTCAGAGTCAACTAAAGACATAGGGCTACAAATTTTATGAAGAAATTGAATTTCAATTAAGTCTCTTATAATTACAATTTCTGGATGGAATTTGAGTTTAGGGCACTGTTCCAATATAAGAACAGTGCAAAAATGTTTGGGGCATAACTTTCAGATTATTGAATAATTGAATAATTTTAGTGTTATTAGAAAGTTAAGAGATAAGAGAAGAAAGTATTGCCAAGTTTCTTCATTTTCATTGTCTAAATGATTAAGAATAGTAGACCCAAAAGTTCTTTTTGGAAAAATCTGAAATGATTCATTAGGTTATGAAATTAGATTCAAAGTGTTTATTTGAGGTATAAACCCTATGTACAAATGTTACTTAAGTGATTTTTAATATATGATTGATGATGTGACAAAAATAATGGAAAGATACCCGGGATTGTCATTGAGCATGCATTGTACATATTTCACATACACATTGTGCATAAAGGAATACTTATAATTGTGCAATTATTAATGTGTGTGCAATGTGTGTATTGCATAATTTTGATGTGCAGGATAAATGTACACATTCAAATCTGGAGTGTACTGTGAGTCGACTTAGATGGTCTCATTTCATTGTTTGTTTTGATTTCAAATTCTGCATTAAATGACTATGGTTATGATTATTATGCAATGTGAATATGATTTATATGAATATGATTTCCTAAAGTTGATGCTGGACAATAAAGGTTTGAGACTTGATGCATGAATATGATATTGAAGTGCTACTTGTATGTGAATGAGAAGAAATAAGTGTATTCTCAACTTAAGTGATGAATGTCGGATCAAGGTTCGATGACATGTGTAAAGCAAAATAAAGTGACTGATTGATCATATGTGACTGATGCATTTCATTATATGAATGCATCAAACATAAAGGCATTTTTTAATGGAGTAGCCACCAAAAAAGAGTTTAAAGCTCAGATTGTGAAAAAGAGCTTAAAGCTCAGAAAGTGTATAAGAGCCAAAGGTTCACTATGTAAAATGAGCCCGGTATCTCCAACAGATATGAGACAATTATTAATGAGCCTAGTATCCGCAATAGATACGGGACAGTTATAAGCACTCGATCATAATAATAACAAATTGAAAGTGAGTCTCATAAGCATTACATATGCATTTAATGTGAATAATTTGACTGATTTATAAATGTGAGATATGTCTAAAGTGAATGTAAAATTATGTGACTATGTAAACTGTATATGTTATGTGATTAAGTGAGCCATTGAGGATGGTCACTCACTAAGTTTGCAAAATTCACCCAAAATTTGCAATATTTTTTAGGCTCAAAAGAATTACCTCGTTAGGCTAACGGGATTATAGACACTACATTCAAGTAAGAGATAAAGCTCGGGATTAGTTCGCATCTGCATTTGTATTTTCATTATTTTGTATCAAATTGAGTCTTCCGCAATTATTATAACTTGTGTATTCAAATATTTCTATTTTGTAATAACTTTCCAAATTGGAAATGTTGTAAATGATTTTGTAATGTAATGAAATTATGACTACAAGCATTTTGTATTTATAATGGGCCCAAATGGTTATTGAAATTCTGATGATTGTATTACTACAATCGAAAAAGTTCATGAATAAAGTTGGTCGATTTGATTATTGATTTCTACATTTGCATGTGTTTAAATATATATATATATATTCGTAATGAGATTTTACTGATTGACTATGCTAGCCTCCCACCCTTACCAGGTAAATACTCAGATATCACTTAGGATGTCGAGTGTGTGTCTTACGAGAGTGGGGTGCTACAAGTGGGCAGGCCACGATCTTGACAAAGAGCATCAAGTTAGGCCACGATCGTGCACATTTTCCACGATCGTGATAGAAAGGTTAAAGCACTGAACACGATCTTGACATGCAGGGCCACGAACATGCCTTACATTGGGTTAACAGAGAAAGTCAACTTTTGAGTGATTTTTTAGACCATTTCGCCCCTGATTTTGACCTAAAGCCTCTAAGCTACAAATAGAACATTACATGACAGCCACCAAGAGTTTTTTGGAGAGCCCAGAGAGTCGTACAAAAAGTGAGATTTTGTCAATTATAAGAGAAAACCTAGAGAGAGATCAACAGATCGAGGAAGGAGACAAAGGAAGAGAGACACGGAGATGAGATAAACGCGAAGCACTTCCTGAAACAAGGGGTTTCCTATTTTCGCCGCTTTCAAGATTCCGATCCTAACAGTATTTCCATTATTTCAGTTTTATTTATGTACAGAATTGAAATAAGTGTTAAGATTGGTTGTGTTGAATATTGAGTCAAGTTTATACTTACCTTTGGATATTAATTCTTGAGATTAATGAAATTCAAGTGATTGTGTTTTTACTGATTTGATTAGGATTTCAATTTTATTCGTAATAATTTGGAAATAAACTGAGAGGGTGAGCTGGGTAAAAATCATCAATTTGGACTAACAACAGTTAGGTGAATTGATAAGTAGAGAATTGGATCAAACCAGTAGAGTCGTGTAACAAGAGATCAAGCATAGATTCCTGATAGGTTAATAGATAATTTTAAAACTAGTTTAGATTTTATATCAATTGCAGATCAAGAGATTGCAATTCACATAGTTTGAATTAGGGAATATCAATCAGGGTTAAGAATTATAACTCAAGAGAGATTAATTCAACCTAGGACTGTCTAGACCCGTTAATTCAGTGTTTCCATAATTGATTAGATTTCCATTAATTTTGATTTGAAATTCCCTTTCTCTCTCTTAGTAATTCTAGGTTAATTTCGGGTTAGTTATGAGTTTGCTATTTTGTTTACCCTTTTGGTAGTTTGAATTCTCATATTCAATTACTGATTGATTTAATTTCTGCATTAGTTATTTGTTTAGAATTATTATAGATTAGGAAGACCTTAGATTTTAGGACTATTTTCTCTTCCTCATGGGATTGACACCTTTGCTGCTACGCGAAGGACCTGTGCGCCAGCGGTAATTACCAAGGTGATAAATAGCAAAACTTATCACGTCTAACCTTGAGCAAACACTCGCACATTAAAGGTCATCATCACTGACTTGAAGAAATATCAATCTTATACCACATAGTAGACCACAATCATATTTCATACCATAGCACCTTGTGAAGCTAATATCATTCGGACAAGATCAAACAAGTATGATCCAAGCATACTCATACATCCTACTAATGATCCACTTACATATGTCACATAATAACTTAACTTTTTATGATCCTTTATATCACAATAACAATCATGTAAGACACTAAAATAATAGCAATCTAAACGTACAATACAATAAATATAATGAGATAAAATTACAAAATAGATAATTTTAAAATTTCCTTATTTGTTCATCCAATACCTCTATTAAAAGAACCAGTAAGAAAATTTTTCTATTTTTGCAACACAATAAATTGAATGGATGTGTATGGCATAACCATGAGTAAAGCTGGGACATCAAAAAGCCCTAATAAAAACAGCTATATGATATGAAAAAGCACAATATAAACAAAGATCTCTACAAACTAGTAGCTTCAGAACTATAGCTCCCAAAGAACATTCCTTTTTATTACTACACTTAGGGTTGGATAGAAGTAAAAGATCATCATAAACATCTTTTACTTGAAGAAAAGCCACCTACTTACTAAAAGTTAAATTCTGAAAGGTTTTGGTTAATTTTCCTTTGCTTAGAATGGATGCACAAACCAAAAACTTGTCAAAAGCTAGGCTCGACAATGCATTCCTCAAATAAGGACATGAAGAGAGTTCACCATACTAACAGTCTTTCTTCTCTGAATATATTTTTGTTTCCAGCAACATTCCGGTATACTTAGATAAAAACTTTTGGAGACACATCTAATGGCTAGGTGGGTCTTTGCTCCCATGACTTCTCCTTGATGAATTTCAGGCCTAGCAAGGGTGGAAAAGATTAAATAAAGTATGATGAAGTAAACGCATGCATTGATAACGTAGTTTCTTACCTTTGGTTTACTAAAAACATACAGAGGAAGATTGCCTTGTTAATCGCCTCTATGATTTCTGAACTCCAATGGAGTAAGTCATGAAATAGCAAGCAGATGGGGATTGTTTTCGTCACCCCTTTTCCATAATGATGCCAACTCTGTAGACCTTCCCTCTTGCAATGTTTTCATCTAAATTAACAATGTTGTCATTCAAGATGGTGGCCCTCTTCTAATGTAACGTTGTTATGCTCCAGCATTTTATCCTTGTGGTAAGGGAGTTTTATCTATCCATGTTATGCTTCAACTCTTATCAATTTAAAAAATTGTAGGGGAGTTTTATCTCTCTAAATGTTATGCTCCAACTCTTATTAATTAAAAATATTACTTTAAAAAAATGAAAAAGTCGATCTAGGGTTATATATATATATATATATATATTATAGTAATTTTGTGTATTTTGGAATAATTATTCATGTGTTTTATCTTTTGTAAATAAATTGGTGGGTTTTTAAATTTTCTTATACATATTCTAAATACTCATTAGTAAGTAGAGAAATTTTATATTTTAAATATACTTTAGTAAGTAACTATATAAATAAATATGTAATATTAGTAAATACTCTTTAGCAAATAGATGACTAGAACTATAACAACAAATTTGAAGTTAAACATGGTTTTCATAATAACCATGGTGTTGTCAATTATGTTTATGCAAGCCTAAACTTTCAATGTCAAAGGATATTGTCTAGTTTTTTCTCTCTTAAAACCTAGTTATTCAACTAAGATTATTTACACCACTAGCTTTTTAAGACTTTGATATGTGACGTGCTTATCTTCAAGTCACCCCCCACTGTCATATATATATATATATATATATATAATGTTAATTTGGTATAATGTAATAGTAGAATAAGAAAGGGGATGAGAAAATAGAGTAAAGAAGAAAAAAAAAATAAGAAGTAGGTAAGAAAAGAAGAGATTTTTAGGGAATATTTATTGCTGATCACAACATTTCATTGCTATATTTATAAGGGTGTGTCATGCAATGCTCATAACAACCTTATGATTGTAAAATACTAAATGATAAAACTGCATAACAAACTCTCATACAAATTCCCTCATCATTAAGTATAATCCCTCAACTTGGCAGGACTCATGACCACTCTTTTGCTTCTTCTTATTCCTTCGAATGTTCTAGCTGAGTCAACATCTATATTAGCCTTTGGCATCTGAATTGAAGCTAATATGGGCTCATCAATTATTCCTGCAACAGTGTCACCCCTTCAAAAATGAGTTTGTCCTCAAGGATAAGGTGAGGGAAATCTTGACCAATTTCAAAAAAGGGTTCCTAAGTAGTATCAAAAGTTGGTTGATGTTCCCATTAAACAAAACTTGAGGCACAAACTGACGTTGTTGCAATATTTTGCAATAACCAATCACGGTAGCACGAGTAAGAACTGGATGATTGTCAATGAACTGAAGGGGAAATGGAATATCTAGAGCTGAATGTTCTCCTATGCACTTATTGAGATTTAAAATGTGATACACATATGAATTTTGGCATCAACTGATAATTTCAATCAATAAGATGTAGACCCGATGCATTCTGTGACACGGAATGGCCCAAAAAAACCTACGAGAGACCTTATTTGTTGTCTTGTGTCTAACTGGTGTATATTGATAACGTTGTAACTTCAAGGACACCTAATCATTTACCTCAAATTTGATATTATTTTGCTTGTGATTCAACTGGTTCCACATTCCTGTACGAGCTCATAGTAAGTTAGCTTTAAAAGTATCAAGAACGGAAGCACGAGCTTTGAGCAATTCTTCAACTGAAGCTACACTTACAGTACCCTTGACATAGTCCAATTGAGAAGGTGGTGGATGACCATAAATTGCCTCAAATGGAGTCATGTTGATTGCGAAATGGTGAGACGTGCTATAGTGCCACTTTGCCTGATGTATGTAGTTCATCCATTGCTTAGGATTATTAGAAACAAAGCAACATGGATAATATTTAATGCAACGATTCATAAACTCTACTTGACTATCAAATTGCGGATGATACACACCACTTGTTGCCAACGTTGTACCTTACAATTTAAATAGTTCTTCTCAAAATTAGTTCACAAAAAGTGGATCACGATCAGAAACAATACTAGAAGGAAATCCATGAAACTTAGCCATTGTTTTGACAAACTCCTCTACAACATGTGGGGCTGTAAGTTTTGGTTTAAGATGATGGGCCTACCAGACCAGAAATCCAATTTGTTTATGGAAGGAAGAAGACTAGAGGCTTTTCTAGAGATAGGTCTAACAACAAGGAGTAAAAGTTAGTTATGAATAATGAGTGGTAGGACATTTTGTACTGCAAATTTGCTATTGTCAACATGGCAAAGCTTGTTACAAAATAGAATATATATAGAGGGAGAGAATGTGGAGAGAGGCATGAAGAATGTTATATTGAATATGGAGTGAAGAGTAAGGCAGACTTATGATAAATCTGCTGGTGTCATCTGTTACATTCCAATATTAATACAACATGTTATTCCTCTCATTGCTCTTGTTGTTTACATTGGTAACTCTATCGTGGATCTTATCATTTGGAATCAGAGCCCACGATTCTCCTATGAGTATCTATCTTTACAACGATGGAAACTACACATCCAATAACACGTGTGGAATCGCAAGTGGAACAATTGGAAGATGACATAAAAGGAATCAGTGCTACAGATTTCCCAACTTCAAGAAACCCAAACCAACATAAAACATATCCTTCATAACCAAACAAACCATACACTTTATCCTAGAGAATCAAGCACTACCGGACTGCAAATAACCAACATTGCTGAAAAAGAACCCAACACCCACAACCAAAACAACAATATTAACCAACTTGATACCCAAACAACTACTCTTACCATCGCAGAGAGGGTCTTGGAGAGGGACAAGTATCCCAGGAAGCCTGAGCTTCTAGACTTCGATGGTAAAGGAGCAAACTCATAGATATTCCATGTCGAAAGTTATTTTTCTATCAATCAGTTGTTAGAAGCAGATAAGTTGGAGGCCGTTGGAGTGTGTTTCAAAGGAGAGGCACAAGCTTGGTTATGTCTTGAAGAACATAACAAATCATTCTCCTTTTGGGATGAACTAAAAACCCAAGTTTTGTAGTGGTTTGTCGATCTACATGATGGCACATTGTTACTTTGATTTTTCACCATCAAACATGTGGGTACGGTGGTTGAATACCAGTCCCAGTTTGAATACTTAGCAACGTTTATAGTAGTGTTGGATGATGAGAAAATGGCTTCCATGTTTATCAATGGTTTGCACGAAAAAATAATTAGAGCTCTCATCTCTTTCTTCCAAATAATATAAACAAGGCATTAAAGAAGTGTATAAAAAACTTCAAAAAAGGAGAAATTTCAAAAGGGAAAAGATTAAATGGGAATAACTATGTTGGAAAAAGTAAGAAGCTCTAGGAATAACTTCTTTAAAATCGATCCAATTTATTCAAGTAGCTAAGAGGATTTGGAGACTATTTAGTGATAAGGATGCCTTATGGTTAAAATGGGTGAATGAGTATTATCTTAAAGATCAAAGCATTTGGCAGATTAAGGAGAAAAAAAGGAACAATTTTGACCTTTCATTCAAATGCTGAGAATAACAGAGTTAATATAACCTCACATCAAAACCATGGTAGGAAATGACAATGAGACTTGGCCATGGCTTGATAGCTGGACAAATTAGAGGCCCTAATGTAGCATCCTGCTACCTATGGGAAGGTTAAAATAGTAAATAAGAGTATTCAGTGAGAGGCAAGTGATGCATTTTTATGTTCATGCATAATATAACATGCTCATACAAGTGAATAGTGAACTATTCTACACATGAAATTAAGTGTACATGCATTCATGAATAATTCCGGGTAAGATTGGATTGAATTGTGAAATT
>JAOSBN010167446.1:0-21055 GCA_027563595.1 Erythroxylum suave | reverse complement strand
AAGAGCTTATATAGCAGGTACTTGTAATCATTATTAGGAATGGAGGTGGTCGCGTGCACGTTAACTTGCCCACGCACACTACCTCCCCCATACCGTGTCCCATCGTGAATTCAGGTACCACCAGCTATCAGGGAGTGGTTCTGAGAATGAGTCTGAGCCTGGACCGACCGACCCAACCAGTGTGTTTCATGATGCATGTACATATTTCAATGGTTTTTACTTATTACTAGATATAAGATTGTTACCCACGAGCTTTAAAGCTCACCCCCATTCCTTCCTATCTACAGGTGATGAGCAAGGGATCAAGTGATCAAGCATAAGGGCATTACTCCAAATTTTTGCTTATTTTGTAATTTAAAGTAGTTTTGTAAAAACAAGGCTTTAGTTGCATTTTAAGCAAATCTTATTTTGTATGAATTAAGTATTTTTGGATTATAATGTATTATGACTTGAAATGCCCATTAAAGCCTTGTAAAACTATTTTTTTTTAATGGAAATGAAATATGATTATGATTTATTCGTGATCCTCAAAGTTTGTACATTTTATTTATTTTCAGCATTCATAAGGGTAAGAATTTGAGTTATAAGATTTAGGGCAAATCCGTATCGATCAAGGCCGAATGAGACATAATTGTCTTCTGGGAAGTGGTAGATTATCTTTTTAGCTTGTAGTTTTATGATGTAAAGTATGAAGTTGTTAGAAATGGGGATTGGGAGATATGATCATTTTAAGGGGTAGTGTTGTGTTGGATGCATATAGGACAACTATAGTGAAAGATTGGAATATGTCGTATATAATGAACCAAGGGAGTAAGATTCGGAAGTTTAATAAAATCAATTGATAGTGGAATGTTTGAGGAGTTCATATTACATGTATAAGAAGTGATTTTGAGAGGATTATGAGTAAAAGTGGTATGAGGTGTTTGAATTTGGAATGGCAGAATCGAAGGTTTTGCCGCGGTGAACCAATTTCAGTCACGGCGAACTTTTCCCGAAGTGTACTTCTGCCTTTAATTAGTGATTTCTCAGTGGCAAAGTTTGGAGCTTAGCCACGGTGAATTTTTCCCGAGAGGTCCTTAGAACAGTATCCTAGTTTTGTTGCAGCGAATTTTTCCCGAGAGCTCCTAGATTTCACCACGGTGAAACATTTAGTTTGCCGCAGTGAACCGTCCATGCTGATACTGAAGATTTTTCTTATATAGTTTGAAGTTTTCAACTTCCTTTTCACTCATTGTTGCTTGACCATCTTCAATCATCACCTCAAGATAGGCAAAAAGAAACCCGGGTTCAACCCTTTTGAGATGTTATTTGGAAGTAGATGAACCAATGAGGGTGTATGGAAGTAGCCCTATAGGGAAATACAAGGGCTCAGGTTATTATGTCATCGGGAATCGCTAGGCTTCATAAACGGGGTCCAGTATTCTTATGGTATCAGAGCGACTAGGTTTAGGTTCAGGATGGGGACTAGGTCTACGAATACCCTAGGCTTTGAATGAATAGTTTTTAGGATGTGAAATGAACATATATTGTTTTTCAACGAACCTCATGCATTGCATCGTATTGTTTTTGATTTGAAGTTGTTGTTTTTAAAGTATAAACTAAGAGTTTTCTTAAAACATTTTCAATTGAAGGAGTGAATATGCTGCCTCGAAAAAGAACTCGAGGAGCTCGAACTCGATCTGGCTCTCACCAAGGAAGTACAAATGAATTGTTTGTCCTATAAGACGTGGGGACTCATTTTGCTCCTGCTTCTGAGGCACCTAGTGTGCAGCATGAAGTGCCACCGCCTTCTCCTCCTATGCCTACTATGGACCCGCGTTTCTTTCAAGTCTTTGCTCAGACTTTCACATATGCGACGGACCAAAGGTCACAAGTTTCGATGCCAGCTCCAGTGGAGAGGAGCGAACAGTATGATAAGCTCCGCAAGTATGGAGCTGTAGATTTTAATGGTACCAAAAAACCGGAAGAGGCTGAAGCATGGTTGAAGAGAACCAAGAGAGTCTGGCTTCAGATGAAGTGCTCGGATGAAGAGAAACTAGATTATGCAGTGAGCTTGCTATAGGGGGACGCATGGCATTGGTGGGAATCAGTGCCTCACAGTCAAGTTATGCCTCTGGTGTTGTCATGGAGAGATTTTGTAGAAGTGTTCAGGAAAAAGTATCTCTCCAGGGTTTATGCACAAGAGAAGGCCAGAGAGTTTCTGAATCTCATATAAAGGGATATGAGTGTGAGTGAGTATGAATTGAAGTTCACTTAGCTTTGCTGATATGTGGCCAACATTGTGGCGAAGAAGGAGGACAAATTCTGCAAGTTTGAGGGAGGATTTCATTTGGGGATTTAGGAGAAGGTGTTGATCCATAACTTTTTTGACTATCAATAGTTAGTAGATGCTGCACTTCATGCCGAGAAACTAGAGAATATCAAGTCTAAAGTGAATAAGAAAAGGAAGAACCGGGAGCAGTCTTTCAAGAAGGGAATGAGTGCTCCAATGCTTGAGAAGGCTACAAGGAGTTTCCATACTTGGAGTGAGGTGAGGAGTAGCGCCTTTACTAAAAACCAGAAATCTAGGGCAGCTTCGGTGCAAACCTCAATTGTGGGAGGCAATAGTAGGGTGAAGAGGAGTAGGTATACAAACCCTCAATGTGAGCATTGTGGGAAGTTTCACAAAGTAGAGTGCTTCAAATTACTTGGAGCGTGTTTTTGATTCAGGGAATGTCCCCAGATGATAATGCAAGAGGGGTCATAGTTGTAAGCCCCAAGGAGAGCAGAAACAATGGGAACCAGGCCAGTCACGGAGGTGGATAGTTCTGGGGCTGCAAGGAAGATTATTCCTCCAGGAAGGCCAAGAGGTCAGGCACATGCCAGGGTGTTTTCCATGACCAGAGAGGAGGCTGTAGCCACACCTGAAGTTGTCATGGGTATGGCTCGTTTACTCAATTCTGAAGTATCTGTTTTAATTAATTCTGGTTCCACACATTCATTTGTTTATGCAAACATGACATTATGTGAAGTGAATTTGGTGCCTTTAGAAGATCCATTGGTTGTTAGCACTCCTTTAGGGAGGAAGGTAATAATAAGTCAAGTGTATAGAGATTGTAAACTGGTTATTGAGGGTGCTAAACTGGTAGTGGACTTATTGTCGTTAGAACTAAAGGGTCTAGATGTTATATTGGGTATGGATGCTATGGAGAAATGTCGTTCAAAGTTAGAATGTAGTCTCAAGGAGGTAGAGTTTGGCTTTGGCAATGGAGAGAAGGTGACTTCTAGAGGAGACAGAGAAATGCAGTCACCTAGAACGATTTCAGCTTTGTTAGCTGACAGGATGATGAAAAATGTGTGTGAAGCTTTCTTGGCACATGTTGTGGATACCGATGTGGTTGAAAGGAAGTTAGAAGATTTTTCGATTGTGAGGGAGTTTCTTGACTTGTTTCTAGAAAACTTACCTAGTTTGCTACTGATGAGGGAAATTGAGTTTACCATCGACTTTATTCCTGGTACCGCACCTATTTTTATACCACTGTATGGAATGGCTCCAACTGAATTGAAAAAACTTAAGGAATAGTTGGAAGAGCTGTTAGAGAAGGGGTTTATAAGGCCGAGTTCATCGCCATAGGGATCGCCTGTCCTATTTGTTAAAAAGAAGGATGGGACATGGCGTATGTGTATCAATTATCGAAGACTCAACAAGGTGACCATTAAGAACAAGTATCCTTTGCCGCGAATCGACGATTTGTTCGACCAGTCGCAGGGGGCATGTGTTTTCTCTAAAATTGATCTCAGGATAGGCTACTATCTACCAAGAATCAGAGAGGTTGATGTAAGCGAGACAACTTTTAGGACTCGTTATGGACACTACGAGTTCCTAGTCATGCCATTGGATTGACTAATGCCCCGGCTGCATTCATAGATCTTATGAATAGAGTCTTCAAGGAGTATTTGGATTAGTTTGTCATAGTGCTTATCGACGACATTCTGGTTTACTGCAAAGACGAAAAAGAACATGAAAAGCATCTCTGGATAGTGTTGCAAACATTGAGGGAGAAGGGACTTTATGCCAAATTCAGCAAATGTGAATTTTGGCTTTATAAGGTAACCTTTCTTGGGCATGTGATCTCGAAAGATGGAGTACATGTCGATTCGAGAAAAATTGAAGCAGTGGTGAAGTGGCATGCACCAAAGACAGTTGCAGAAGTTAGGAGTTTTCTGGGTTTGGCAGGTTATTATAGGAGGTTTGTGGAAGGATTTTCTATGATAGCTGCTCCGATGACCAAATTATTAAGGAAAAATCAAAAGTTTACCTGGAGTGATGAATGTCAGAAAAGCTTTGAGAAGCTTAAGCATAAATTGACAAGTGCTCCAATTTTGACCTTGCCTATGGGAGATGAAGGTTATACAGTTTACATTGATACTTTAGTATGCCACGGTGAATTTTTCCTGAGAGCTCTTCGAAGTGTCCCAAATTTCGCCATGGCGAAACATTTAGTTTGTTGCGGCAAACTCGTCCACGCTGATGCTAAAGATTTTTCTTATAGTTTGAAGTTTTCAACTTCCCTTTTGCTCATTTGTTACCTGACCATCTTAAATCATCTCCTCGGGATAGGCAAAAAGGAACCCGGGTTCAACCCTTTTGAGGTGTTATTTGGAAGTAGATGAACCAATGAGGGTGTATAGAAATAGCCCTACAGGAAAATACACAGGCTCTGGTTCTTATGTCATTGGGAATCGTTGGGCTCCGGAAACGGGGTCCAGCAGTAAATCATTCACACTCAGATTTATTCCCACTCGTATAGGGTCAATTAATAAAGGGTAAAATGCTGGTCAAATAGGTTTCTCCATTATCAAGATTTGAACGTGAGACCTCTGGTTATATGACTTAAAAGATGGAAATATGAGGTTGGCACATGAATTGGTTTAATGCTTGAAAGGGTATTCTAAGGTTGGCATATGAATTGGTTTAATGCTTGAAAAGGGTTTTCTATCTTGAAAATCTTTAATTGACTAGTATGTATAAGTGGATAATATGAAGGCATTTAAAAAGACATAAGAGCTGGTCTTAAAGGTCGAAACTGAGTTACTCTACACCAACATGCTTTTATGCTTTAGTGACTTAAAGATGGGAATCATTTAGAATGATCTAAGAATATGGGAGTTTAGTTTTGTTATATATAGAAAAGGAAGATATATCGATGGTCATAATTTTGATCCATTACTTATATCAAAATTAATGGAATAGAATTTATTAATATTCACTTTATTTTCCTTCTTTTCTTATATCAATTCACAATCAATATGCAATACTCAACCACTTATCAAGTTAAACTCTAAACTCAAATCATATTTAAATTATACACATAGTCTCATTATTTAATTCAAGCATCATATAACCAAGTTTAAACTAAAATATTGATTAGTGATCATATATATTAACTAATATAGTTGAATTGCAAAGCAATTTAATATGTAATCACCTCAATTTTCATTGACTTACTAAGCTAATTGCAATTGTATAGATTTACTAAAAGGTTATTTTCTATTCAACTGTGGCTCAAAGTAACCCTCTTTCCCACAGTTAAATTGTATATTATACTGAATGAACAAATGTAAAGCGAATAAAGAGACGGTATGTAAAAGTGGAGAAAGAATGTAAAAAAGTAAAGAAATACAAAAACTTCTCAAAGCTATTTTATGGATTTTGCCTACTATAAGTTCACAAAAACCATCAAAGACTGAATATTTTCACAGAGAATCATAAACAATATAAGGAAAACATAAAACAAATAACAAAAAAGAAGTATAAATAAATAAATATGCAAAACTAAATAAAAATTCCAATTGTTTATAAAAATAAATTATTAGATTGTCTCCCAATAAATGCTTTTTAATAGTTTTTTAGCTTGACTTTTTCTCTTTTGTGATGTACTTGTAGTCCTTTTCTTTCAGGATTTGTCTGAAGGTTTTATGTTTTTGATATTAGAGATGTTTTGTACTTTGCTTTATCATATTTCCCTGGCACCTGATGTGAGCAAGGCTGTACATGATGAATATATCGACAGATATTGAGACCAACGCGATGTTAATCGAGACTTGATGTTGCCTCCTAGGCCCGCAAGTTGGATTAGGCTTAAAAGATTCAAGGCCACATTAAATTCATTCGTGGCTCACATGGTTGATGATGGACTCCGGAAGAATCAAGATGCTCACTTGCAACTTCAGTTTATCAGTTTGAGCCAAGCTCTGAGCCCAAGCAACCTTGACAGATGCGCACGCTAGGCGCATATGCCAGCAACCATGCGCCCAAGTGCGTGCTCCAACGCCCAGCAGGCCAGACGCTAGGCGTGCTAGACCAGGCGCACAACCTGGCCTCTTTTGCTTTGGGTTATTTCCTATTGTTTTTTAAGACGATTCAGACAATGTTATTTTATCCATTTAGGCCTAGGATGTTGGCCCAACTTTGAGTTATTTTGGGAACTATAAATAGTTTCCTTGACATTAGTTTTAGGGTTCACACTTTGATTATTTGGGAGCTTTATAAGGAGTTTTCTTCATGTTCTTGTTGTTCCACGAACCCTAACACTACTTATCAATTAATCTCAATTGTGACGTATTGTTTTGGTTCAATTTTCTTGGTTTATTGCTTGGTCTAGGTTGGTTGGACAATCACGATTCTTAAGGTCTAGAAAAGTATCGAAAACCTTGTGTATCTAATTTGTTTAAAGGGCTGCCAGATTATATCAAGATTAATCTCCGTCCATGTGCGCATCATCTTTGGTATCAGAGCGTTGGTATGGAGGCGAATTCTTATTCAACTCCATCGGAATTCGAGAAACTGCTGCCCATCACCGTTCAATTATTGTCGGTTCATCAATTCAGGTGTAAATTAACTTTCAACCTAGGGTTTTCAATTATTCTTCTTATTTATTTTGTTGAAACTTTCGGCCTACCTTGAAAAAAGAAAAAAAGTCTTAAAAAATCCGAAAAATCTGAAAAATGAAAAAAAACGAAAAAAATTGAAGAACCAAAAGTGTTACTATCGAGTTCAAGAATTACACTATTTTAGAACGTCTTACATGAGGGATTGACAATTGAATTAGATGATATTTTAGACCTATCTTGCGTGACATTACCTTGAAAGGAGTTCCAAAACTTGGTGCCATTGTTGGATTTCTTGATTGGAAGAAGTTAGGTCTTCCGAAGCATAACTTGAATGTTGAGGATTCGAGATGAAAGAGGCAAGAGGGTGAGATCATTAAAGCGGCCAAGACACATGAGGGGAGTATTCTCAGTTCAAGTGAAACACATGAGGAAGTGTTTTGTGAGGTTATTTTGCTATTGATTTTTTTCTTTGTAGGAATAATTTTCATTGGAGGTATGTCTAATGATAGCGTGAGAGGTCAACAAATCGGGCGGGGGGCAAGCCACCACCTTAGAGATGATCCAGCAGTTGACTAAAAGCCTAAACATTGCTCTTGCTAGAATTAGAGGCGAAATGGAGAGGCAAGCTCGAGAGATTGTTGACTTAAGGCGTGGCGCACACGAGGAGCTATGAATGGGACGCACTATTCCTAGAAACCAGCATGCTCCAATTGTATTAGAAGCCTATGGATCTAATGACGAGGGGGGTTATGTGAGACCACAGGGACGAGTTCAACGAGCTAATTTTGGGGATAGACGAGACAGTGACATTAGGTTTATTAAGATGCAATTTCCACCACTCAAAGGAAAGAATGATTCGGAACTCTATCTTGAATGGGAATGAAAGGTGGGTATGATTTTTGAATGTCACAACTTTTTTGAGGAAAAAAAAGGTAAAACTCAAAGCCGGTGAATTTTTCAATTGTGCATTAATTTGGTGGGATCAATTGGTGATTTCTAGGAGAAGAAATAGAGAGGAACTCGTGAGTACTTGGGCTGAAATGAAAGCGGTCATGAAGAAGTGGTATGTTCCATCTTATTACTACCGAGAGATGCATCAAAGGCTCGAGCACCTATCACAAGGGAATTAGACTGTGGAGGAGAATCATAAGGAGATAGAGATCATAATGATAAGGGCTAACTACGAGGACCCCGAGGCCATAATGACTTGATTTTTGAGTGGTTTGAATCGAGAAATAGCCAACTTCGTTGATTTGCACAACGACACCAACCTTAAAGCGATGGTGAACATAGAAATGAAGGTTGAGAAGAAAATTAAGTCTCGTGGGATAAGTTCTACTTTAAATTGGAACTCAAATTGGCCATGAAAAGAGGAGAATTCGAAAGGGAGGGGGTTGGAAGCCAAAAGGCCAAACCAAACTCTGTCGGAAAATAAGGGTACATCTAATACTCCTAACACTCAAGCTTCTTCTACCAAACATTCTTCAATTAAATGCCTTTGATGCTTTGGAACTAGGCACATTGCCTCCCAATGTCTGAATAAAAGGGTCATGGTTTTAAGGTATGATGGGTTTATTGAATCTGAGGATGACGAGGAATGTTTTGAGGATGATGTTTTGGAGGGAGAGGAATATGAAACTTGAATGGAACGGGCTATTGAAGGTGAAACTCTCGTGGTTAGGAGAGTGTTCGGCATAGGACTGAAATGTTAGACCAACAAGAGAACTTATTCCATACATGATGTTTGGTTGGTGGTAAAGTTTGTAGCTTGAATATTGATGGAGGAAGTTGCACTAATGTAGCTAGTTTGGATATGGTCAGAAAATTGGGGTTAGCAATTCTAAAGCATTCGGAACCATATCATTTGTAGTGTTTCAATGACAGTGGGGAAGTTAGCGTGACCAAACAAGTGCTACTGTCTTTCTCCATTGGATGGTATGAGGATGAGGTTCTTTGTGATGTAGTACCTATGCAAGCTAGTCACATTCTACTTGGAAGACCATGGCAATTTGATCATCAAACCAATAAGTACTCGTTCAAGTTCAAGGGGAGGAATTTCATTCTTGAGCCAATGACTCCACAAGAAATTTACTTGGACTAGATTCAAGCCTTGAAAGGAAGATTGGGTTCAGGTAGTGAGGAGCAAAAAAATAAAGAGGGACAAGAAGTCGAAAAAAAAATATATAATGGCTCATCAGAGAGAGAAAGCACAAGTGAGCAAAAGAATGAGAGATATGCTGGAGAGAAAAGTGTGAGGAGGGAAAGTAAGAGAGAAAAGAAAGTGAGCTTGTACGCATGTGAAAAGGACTTAAGGAGAGCATATGGAGCTTAGAGAACATTGATTGTGATTAGAAATAGGATTGTTTTCTTTCGGATACTAACCCTATTGATGAATCTTTTCCAAATGTTATTAAGTCTCTTTTGCAGGAATACGAGGATTTTTTCCCTAACGAGATGCCAAAGGGGCTGCCTCCTTTGCAAGGTATAGAGCATCAAATCGACTTTGTCCCAGGAGGACAAATTCCAAATAGGCCTGCCTATAGGAGTAATCCACAGGAAACGAAGGAGCTTCAATGACAAGTAGATGAATTGCTTGCAAAAGGGCACGTTCGTGAAAGTCTTAGTCTTTGTGTTGTTTCGGTCCTACTGGTGCCGAAGATGGATGGATCTGGCACATTTGTGTAGAATGTTAAGCTGTTAATAAGATCATGGTAAAGTATTGACATCCTATTCCTCAACCTGATGATATGTTGGATGAGTTGCATGGTCCATGTTCTTTTACAAAAATTGATCTGAAAAGTGGTTATCATCAAATTTACATGAAACCTAGGGATGAATGGAAAACTGCATTTAAAACTAAATATGGTTTGTGAGTGGTTAGTTATGCCATTTGGTTTTTCTAATGCACCGAGTACCTTCATGAGATTAATGAACCATGTCGTGTGTGATTACTTGGGTAAATTTGTTGAAGTGTACTTTGATGATATACTTGTGTATAGCACTACTTTGAATGATCATGTGGAGCATGTGCGATGTGTGCTTGATGCTTTGAGACATGAGAAGTTGTTTGCGAACTTTAAGAAGTATACTTTTTGCATTGATAAGTTGATATTCTTGGGGTTTGTTGTGAGCTCGAAGGGGATTGAAGTAGATGAGGAGAAGGTGAAGGCCATTCGAGATTGGCCAATGCCACAGAGTGTTTCGGATGTGAGGAGCTTTCATGGCTTAGCTAGTTTTTACCGGTGGTTTATGAAAGACTTCTCCACCTTATGAAAGACTTCTCCACCATTGCTACTCCTTTGACCGAAGTTGTCAAAAAGGAGAAGGGATTTAGTTGGGGAAAAGAGCATGAGCATGCATTTAACTTATTGAAACAGAAATTATGTACTGCACCTATGTTGTGTTTGCCTAATTTTGATAAAGCTTTTGAAGTAGAATGTGATGCCTTTGGGATTGATATAGGTGTTGTCTTACTACAGGAAAATAGGCCTATTGTGTACTTCAGCGAGAAATTGAGTAGAGCACAATTCAATTATCCAATATATGATAAAGAACTTTATGCAGTTGTGTGAGCTTTGGAAACATGGCAGCATTATTTGCAACCAAAGGAATTTGTCATCAAAACCGATCATGAGACTCTTAAGTACCTAAAAGGACAAAGTAAATTGACCAAGTGACATGCAAATTGGGTGGGGGAAACCTTTCCATCCGTGCTGCACTACAAGCAAGGTAAGGAGAATGTGGTCGCTGATGTTTTAACGTGTAGGTATTCCTTAATCTCAACTTTTACTTCAAAACTTTTAGTTAAGCATCTAAGGAGTCGTATACCAATGATGTGGACTTTGCTAATGTCTATGCCGCTTGTGAGCATGGTGCTTTTGAGAAATACTTTAGACATGATGGTTATTTAGATCGGCATAATTGTTTATACGTGCCTAATTGTTCATTGCGTGAATTATTTATGCTTAAAGCACACGGTGGAGGACTTATGGGGTACTTTGGTGTCGCTAAGACATTATACATATTGCATGAGCATTTTTACTGGCTAGGAATGCGAAAGGATGTAGAATGCATTTGTGCTTGTTGCATTGCTTGTAAGCAAGCTAAATCGACCACTAAACCTCATGGCCTATACACACCGTTACCCGTACCTAGTCACCCTTGGATAGACATTTCTATAGACTTTGTTGTAGGGTTGCCGAAGACAAAAAGGGTTGTAGATACCTTTTTTGTTGTTGTGGACAGATTTAGTAAGATGGCTCACTTTATTGCTTGCAAAAAACTAATGATGCCATGCATGTTGCTGATTTGTTCTTTAAAGATGTGATATTGCATGGTATTCCTAGGTCAATAGTTTCATATAGGGACACCAAGTTGTTGGATCATTTTTGTCCTTTTTTGTGGGGAAAATCGGGAAAAAATTGTTGTTTTCTACTACTTGTCACCCACAAACCGATGGGTAAACAGAAGTTGTGAATAGAACGTTAGGGAGTTTGTTGCGTGCTATGAGAGGAAAAAATTTGAAAACGTGGCCTGATTGTTTGCCTTTTATTAAGTTCGCTTATAATCATAGTGTGTATTCTACTACCGGTTATTCTCATTTTAAAATTATTTATGGCTTTAACCCTTTAACTATATTGGATATGGTGCCTTTACCTTTGCCTAAGTTAACTAGTCTAGATGGAGAGAGGAAAGTCGAGTTCGTTCAAGAGTTACACGAGAAGGCTAAACAACATATGGAGCACGAGAATGAGGTTTATGCATGCCAAGCCAGCAAAGGACACAAGGAGGTGAACTTGGCGATTAGGTTTGGCTTCATCTTTGCAAGGAGAGGTTCCTAACCATAGGCATTCCATGCTTAAGCCGCGAGGAGATGGTCTTTTTCAAGTCCTAGAAAGGATCAACAATAACACCTATAAAATTGGCTTGCTTGGTGAGTACAACATATCCGCTACTTTTAATGTTGTTGACTTGTCTCCGTTTGATATGGATGCAGATTCGAGGATGAATCTTTCTTGCGAAGGAGGGGCTAATGTGAGCAAGGCTGCACATGATGAATATAACGATAGATACCGAGATCAACGCGACGCTAATTGATACTTAATGTTGCCTCCTAGCCTCGCAAGTCGGAGTGGGCTTAAAAGATTCAAAGCCGCGTTAAATTCATTCATGGCTCGCATGGTTGTGATGGACTTTAGAAGAATCAAGATGCTTGCAACTTCAGTTTGTCAGTTTGAGCTAGGTTTTGGGCTCGAGCAACCTTGACAGGTTCACAAGCGCGCACTCCAGTGGTACGTACGTTAGTAACCAATGGGCCCAAGCGCGCACTCCAGTGCCCAGCAGGCCAAACACCAGGCGTGCCAGACTAGGCACACAGCCTAGCCTCTTTTGCTTTGGATTATTTCCTACTATTTTTTAAAGACGATTCAGATAGTATTATTTTATCCATTTAGGCCCAAGATGTTAGCCAATTTTGAGTTATTTTGGAGACTATAAATAGTTTCCTTGACATTAGTTTTAGGGTTCTCACTTTGATTATTTGAGAGCTTTGTAAGGAGTTTTCTTCATGTTCTTGTTGTTCCACGAACCCTAACTCTACTTATCAATTAATCTCAATTGTTGTGTATTGTTTCGGTTCAATTTTCTTAGCTTATTGCTTGGTCTAGGTTTCCTGGACAATCACGATCCTTTAGGTCTAGAAAAGTATCGAAAACCTTACATATCTAATTTGTTTAAAGGGCTGTTGAATTATACCAAGATTAATCTCCGTCCGTGCGTGCATCAACACCTGATCAACTTCACCTTTTACATCTCTTTCTTGCTTGATTCCATAACTTATTATGTTGTGCTTGATGAATTCCTAAAAAGGATAACAAACATTAGTGTTTATTACATTGGTACCATAATAGAAATCATCAAAAGAAAGAGAGTGACTTCTCTCATCTCAAGTACTAAAGATTCTTTCTTTTCTTTTGGCGTGCTTTATCTATTTATTCTCTATTAGTTTCCTTTCACTCTTTATAATGATTTCCATCACATGCTCCTTATGGTTCACTTAATTATGTCTCACTTGGCAAGGATCCCTACCCAAGAATTGAAGTAATTGATTAATTGTCGCATCTGAAACTCTAAATTCTTCAGTGAAATTGTTAACTATTAATAATCGATTCCAATCTCTTAAACCTCTCCAAATTCATATTAGTTAATCTTTCAATAGCTAACTCCCAAATTAATATCTCTTTTTTGATGTAGAGGGGTCTTTATTAAAATCCAAGGGGGTTAGTTGATCCTATAATTAAAATACTTGCTTTGTTTCCTTCATTATCTTAAGCTCAATGATATCCCCATCCTAAATTGTAAGTGTCGCTATAAGGGTTATTTTGAGGTTGTTAGACATCCTCCTATAAGTCAACTTGTTTAATAAGATTGAAAAAAGGATTGCTAACTTGACAGTCATCACTACTATGTCCTAGCCCTTACTATTAATTCTATAATGCTTGTGTTGATCCATTTCTTTAATTTGGTTAACAATTATCCTCGTTAGTATTTCTATATAAGCTACCAATGTGATAATTGCATCCATTTATATACACATGCTAGTTTATATTCCTTTTTCATACTTGATTGCTACTGATATATGTGCATTTTCATCTCTTTAACTAGATTTAAGGAAACTTCTAGAGTCTTATTATTCAAAGTACCCCCATTCGACCATAGTACTACATAATCCAAAATTTTGCAAAAGAATATAAACTTGTAACCGTATAGACAACTTATGGTATAGGCACCTTTTAAGCAAATCATTATATCTCTCTATATCTTATAAAATGTCTCATTGTTATATGATATATAGGTGATATGTGCTTAATTGTTGATACATTTAATCTAGACACTTAGTGATTCATTCTTTAAAATATTTAAGACATTCACTTTAGTTCATATTTAGTTTTAGGTACAATTTGAAGCATTACAGCTAAAGTGAGTTGCAAGCACACTCATTAAGTCGTCTTCTTGAGATTCACACTTAATTATCATTGAATAAGAAGGAGAAGGATTAGAGCAAAGAGGAGTCAAGAAAATGCATAAATGTAGAGTATTAATCTCACCATTAAGTCATGACTAGGACAATTAAATCATAGTTGTGACACTCATCTCAAACCCATGACAATTAAGTCATGGGAGTGACAATAAGAGAGGCTCATGACCGTGAGTCTTAATGAGGCCATTCATGATTGTGAGTCATTAAATTATGCATGCAACTTTTATGACTTGGCACCTCAAAAAACCTAGTTTTTAGTATAAATACAACGTTGTGACAAATGAAACGAGATACATCATTTTGGGATTTTAGGAATGACAAAAAGCTTGCCATTTTGGAGACCAATAGAGGGCAAGGATGGCTAAACTTCCCCACACCATTTTGAAGGTCAAATCGATGCCGAGGGTCACAATTAAGCACTTTTTTCATTGTTTAATGTTAGATCTTTCCCTTTATGGTTTATTATCATTGTTTTTCATTTATTGAGTTGGGTATTGCGTAAAGATGATCTTAGTTACACCCCATTAGCATAAATTATATACCAGAACACCCTATGGACGTTCTAGTATATAATTTATAATAATGGGGTGTTAACTATCTCATCTTCACCTTATAACATGGCAACATATCCAACTTAATCAAGACATCAATTATTGTACATAAAGCCACTAAAATTAAAAACCAAAATTAATAGGATTAATAAATTGTATTCCTCTTTTCATTTCATAAAGAAAACCGAATTTACAATGTAGCGTTATATATCCAACATGTACATTAAAAGTCCCCAATATCATCAAAGTACGTAAATTATCAAGCCTAATACAAATAAGCTACATGAAAGAGGAAATATAAAAAATATCTATCTAAACTCTTCAGTCTCAGCTGACTGACCTTTGAGTCATTTGTTCTTCACAAAAGTAAAAGAATTATGCTTCTTGCAGTCTCTCAATAGCTAAATTCCTCTCTTGGCCCTAAAAAGTCAACGCGTAATTTTGGGTGAGTTTTGCGAATTCAATGAGGTTACCATAATCGATAGTTCACTCAATTCATGTTACACCTTATAACACGTAACAAATATTTCATATCTTTGCATTTTGTAAGAAATATCACATGTCACATGCTCATTCAAATACAAGATACCAATACATTTTAATCAGTCAAATACATGTATTAAAATGTATATGTAATGCGCATGAGACTCACTTTTACTTGTTATCGATTTTGTTATGACCTAGTGCCTTTTCACTAGCTCATATCCCTTAGCGATACCGACCTATACAAGATAATGACCCCTATCCTTTAGTGGATACTAGGTACTTTCACAACTGAGCCTAAAGCTCTAATCATAGTATGAGCTTTAAGGTCTTTACACTGGTAAGTCCAGTCACATCCGTCTTTATCTTTCATGCATTCATGTAATGGAATGCTTCACAATCATATGTATACAATCAGTCACTTGATTTCAGTTTTACATTGACATTCACATTTATCATCAGACCTTAGTCCGACATTCCACAATAATATGGAGTATCACTTATTCCTTCAAATTCACATACAAAGAGCACTTTAATATCATAATCATCAAATCAGAATCATCAGACCTTCATGTCCAGAATCAGTATAATCACCCATACATTCATAGATAATTCAAATCAAAAATTAAGCAAACAAATAATTAAGTGAGACTGTCTAGGTTACTCATAATTTGCTCTCAGAGCTATTGCCTTGAAGTTCTGGCAATATCAGGAAGTGGCCGATCTACTTGCTCTTATATATGTAATCATAAACAAAATTTACACATTCAGGTAAATTGTCAATCATAAGCACATTCATAAATGTATCATGTCTTATGCATGTTCAATGACAACTTCTTGGGTATGTTTCTTTAATGCACTTTATAAGCAATTTCAACACCATTACAAACAATCTTTAATCTCAAAAACTCTTTAGTCTATTTAATCCTTTCATTTTACATCAATTAAAACATTTAAGAACTCATTTAAATCCTACATAACTCATATGGTATTAACCTTACTTGAATTTGATTGAAAAACATTCAAAAATTCACTTTTTAATAACAACTGTTGGTTTATGATCATACACGTGCACTATTGTGACTTTCCTCCTTCATTAGTAGTGTCCCAATCATGCTGAGGCACGATCATGAATTCTCTTGTGCCTCAGCAGAGTCGCGATCGTACTGACGCAAGAAAATGACCTGCTGTGTTTTCTTCCTTCTTTTTCTTCCTTTCTTGCCATTTTTGACTTACAACTAGATGTTCCCAAACAACAGTTTCTGCTAATCAAATGTTCCTCTATGTCTTAAGTTTCTAATGACACCAAATTCATTTATTTTGGTCTAGTATCGTGCAAGTTATGATCAAAATATTCTATACTATTCCTTATGGCTCAATAGAATACTATACTTAACTTCAAGCTAAATTTCAGGGCTCTTATGGATAGAATTAAAATTTGAATTCCCTAAGAAAGTTGTAGAAATATGTCTCTAGTTTAATAAGGAAAAAATATAATCATTTGAAAAGCCATAACTTAAGATATAATAAAAATACCGAAGCATGATCAATGAAAATTCTCCAGTTCATAACATTCTAACTCATGCCCTCATTATGATTCAATCAATCCTTTTCCAAATCAGTTCAGATAGCACTAAATTTTCATGCAGAGAAAGAAAAATGTCTTAGGAGTCTAGTGGTTCAAGTTACAAGTCATGTGGAGATCAGGAGATGAAGTTATAATAAAAAGAGTGAAGTATGTTCAATTTCAGAAAATCTTCAGGTGCACAATCATGCACTCATTATTTTCATGGTTTCACTCTCCTATCTTACTCAACTAACACATAATTCATCTTTTCTATTCCCCTTTCAATTCAACGTAAGACAATAAATTAGAAATCTAGTATTCAAACTTAAACATCAAAAACTATATATCATTCACGCAAATGACAAACTTTTCTGCACTTTTATTAAACTCAATTCTCACAATCCTATAAACACTTTCAACACAAATTTTACCTTAAATTCATCCATCATTGTCATTCCCGATATCTTTCTACCTACATATCTTTTGTGTATATCCATTTAACACTAGTTAAAGCATCATTACAATTTATGTACAGAACCAAAAAATTTAAAAACTCATTTACTTGATTTCGGTAACATATCCAGCAAAGAAGATGAGCTCTCGGTGAATGGAAAACGAGACACATGAAACAGAATACTATCTAAACTCCCAATTACACAAAACTGAACAAATGTTTCGGTGATGGAGAGAATTGTTTTTATTTGGTGTTAAACAACTTTTAGTGGAGAACAATCGAAAATGCAAAATTGTCTCCAAACAAACAAGGTAACTACGTGGAGTGACATTTCAATGACACTTGTCACGCATGCATGTAAGTCATTTGTCACACTGTCATTTGTCTCTTATTTCTATATTGTTCCTAATTGAAAACTACTCCAAAATTTTAGAAATTTTCTAAAATTCACCAAATCTTTCGAAATATTAATGATACTCTTTAAATAAATTTTCATCACAAATAATCCACGATTTGCATTTTAATCGCATTTGTAAGTCAATTATACCTAGAAAATGTCAATGAACATATTTAGAATTATTTTAATGTATCAAAATAAGTATTCACTACAATGATGCATGAGCATAAATTGCACTTCTAAATTCTCATAGTACACCCATTTCACTATTTTTGGGTCTAGCCCCAAGCATGGGATGTTACAATTCTCCCCTCAAAAAATTTCGTCCTCGAAATTCTTATTTGATTTATTTAACAGGTGAGGATATTGCTTTCTCATATGCTCCTCTATTTCCCAAGTTACTTCTTCAGTTAAGTGGTTTCTCTAAAGGACTTTCACCAATAGAATTACTCTATTTATCGGTTGCTTTATCTTATAACTCACTATCTATACTGGCTCTTCAATATAGCTTAGAGTATTAGCAACCTCAATTTCTTGAGTCGGTATTATATGTGTTGGATTAGATCCGTGTCTTCTCAACATGGTCATATGAAACACATTACGTAACTGAGACATTTCATTAGGCAAAGCTAACTTGTATGCCAAAGGTCCTATCCTCTCAAAGATGTCATAAGGACTAACGTAATTAGGGCTTAACTTGCCCTTTTTACCAATCTCAGCATACCTTACCAAGGAGACACTCTCATAAATACTTTGTCTCTGACACTATACTCCATATCCTGACGATGCTGATCCACATAACTTTTCTGTCTATCCTGAGCCGCTTTTATTCGACTTTGGATCAATTTAACCTTCTCCACAGTATCTTGGATCAATTCAGGGCCTTCTATCATTCTCACACCTTCTTCATCCCAGTATAGAGGGGATCAACATGTTCTGCCGTACAGTGTCTCATAGGGTGCCATTCTGACACTACTATGATAGTGATTATTGTAAGCAAATTCAATTAGTGCTATGTATTGATCCCAAGATCCCTAAAATTCCAATACACATGTTCTAAGCATATCCTCTACAATCTTGATAGTTCTCTTACTCTGTCCTTCTGTTTGAGGATGGAATGTAGTACTGAAATTCAACTTTGTACCCATAGCTGACTGAAAACTCTTCCAAAATCTTGAAGTAAATCTGGGATCCCTATACGATATAGTGGACATAAGAACCCTATGTAATCTAACCACTCCATTCACATACTTCTGAGCCAATTGATCTACTAATTATTCTCCCTCACTAGTAAGAAATGGGCCGACATAGTTAATAGGTCCACTATAACCCATATAGCATCATTCTTTCTCAGAGTCTTAGGCAAACACATAATAAAATATGTAGTGATTCGTTCCCATATTCACTACGGGATAGGCAAAGAATGTAGCTTTCCAATTGGAGCCTAATGCTCAGCTTTAACCTGCTGCCATATTATACATTTAGAAACATATTTTGCTACTTGTTTCTTCATTTCGGGCCACTAGAAATGCTGCTTTAGTATGTTATACGTCTTGATGGTACCAGGATGCATAGCATAAGTAGTTATATGAGCTTCCTTTAGGATTTCCTTCCTCAGATCATCGACATTAGGCACACACAGTCTTTGATTTAGCCACAATGTTTCATCTCTCAATTCAACGTTAGAATTTGAATTCATTTCAACTTTCTCAATCAGTTTCATCATCTCAGGATCATCATTTTGAACTCTTCTAATTTTGTCAGGGAACATTGGTCTAAGTTTTAATGTAGCTGTCAATGCTTCATTATGCTCGAGATTCTACTCCACATTCAAAGCTCTCAACTAAATTAGACTTGGTAACCTCGATATCTGAATCTGAGCTACATTGCTGCGTGACTTTTTACTTAGTGCATCAACCACAATATTTGCTTTCCCTGGATGATACTTAATCGTGCAGTCATAATCTTTTAATAACTCAATCCATCTCCTCTGTCTTATGTTTAGCTGTTTTTGACTCAGAAAATATCTTAAACTCTTGTGATTAGTGTATATCTGAAATGTCTCACCATATAAATAATGTCTCCAAATCTTTGGAGCAAAAAAACTGTAGCGAGCTCTAAATCATGTACTGGATAGTTCATCTCGTGAAACCTTAGTTGTCTCGATGCATAGGCTATCACCTTGCCATGCTGCATCAATACATACCCCAGTCCTTGATGTGAAGCATCACTGTCTATTACATATCCACTAGTTCTCGATGGTATAACTAACACCGGTGTAGTTGTCAACTGATGTTTCAACTCCTCAAAAATTTTCTGACAATTATCTTCCCATCTAAAAGCCACATTCTTCCTCAGAAGTTTAGTCAAAGGGGTTGAAATCAAAGAAAACCCCTTTATAAACCTCCGGTAATATCCAGCTAATCCTAAGAAGCTTTGAATTTTTGATACAATCCTCGGAGCTTCCCAATTCATCACTGCCTCTATCTTCACTAGATCCACTTCTATGCCTTGTCCAGATACTATATGACCAAAAAATACTACTTGATAAAGCCAAATTTCACACTTACTGAATTTAGCAATTTTTTCTCCCTCATAATTTGTAAAATCACTCTCAGATTCTCATCATGTTCTTCTATGCTCTTTGAATACATAAGTATGTCATCAATGAATAGAATTACAAGTCTATCCAGGTAGGGATGAAAGACCTTATTCATCAAGGCCATGAATGCAACCGGGGCATTAGTTAACTCAAACGACATTACTAAAAACTCAAAATGCCCATACCTGATCCTGAAAGCACTTTTTGGTACATCAGTCTCTATCATCTTTAGCTGATAATACCCAGACCTCAAATCTAGCTCAGTAAACACCTAAGCTCCCTAAAACTAATCAAATAAATCATCAATTCTAGGTGACGGGTACTTGTTCTTCACTGTAACCGATTCAGTTGTCTATAGTCAATGCACAGTCTCAAAGTACCATTTTTCTTCTTCACAAATAGGACTGGAGCTACCTAGGATGAAACACTAGGTCGAACAAATCCCTTATCCAACAACTCTTATTACTGATTCTTCGACTCCTTCAGTTCCACATGTGCCATCCTATATGGGGGAATAGATATAGGAGTGGTACGAGAAACTAGATCAATTGTGAACTCTGTTTCCCAATCTGGGAGTAAGCCAGGTAATTCTGCGAAAAACACATTCAAGAATTCCTTAACCACAGGAATGTCCTATACATTCTGCTCAGTTCGAGTATCAATGATATAGGCCAGATAGGCCTCAAATCCACCATGCATTAACCTCAAGGCACTCATGAATAAGATCAGCCTTGCTGGCACTACTTGACTAATATGTATGAAAATTGCTCTCGGCTGATTAGGAGATTCCATTACTATCTCCTTAGTATAGCATTTCATGATAGCCTATGAGCAGTGAGCCAATCCATGCCTAGAATAATATCTATCTCCCCTAACTGTAATATAATCAAGTCTACGTAGTTCAATTCGAATCAAGCATTTCTTGTAGACTTTCCTAATCATGGTGGCACTACCTACCGGTGCACTCATCTCTAATCCACATCTCAAATATTTTGTATCACAATGCAACCTATGTTAAGTCAGAATTTTGACTTCACGTATAAAGTGATTTTGATGACAAAAAAAGATAAGACAGAATGAAAAGCAGAT
>JAOSBN010167429.1:0-52817 GCA_027563595.1 Erythroxylum suave | reverse complement strand
GGTTCGACCTCGCTCTTGCCTAAACTATACTAGCATCCGATTCGTGCACTTGTGAGTAAATAAAACATTCACATCATGCCAGTCATTAGGCACCACCGGTAGGTAAAACAGCCCGTCAGCATAGTCGCTAGGCACCATCAATGGGAAAAACAGCCCATTGGTCCACCATCATTGGGAAAAACAGCCTATTGGCACGTTCGCTAGGCACCTTCATGGGAAAAATAGCCCATTGGGCACCTTTGGTGAGAAAAATAGAACCTTGGTACACCTTTGGTGGGAAAAATAGCTTGTTGGCACGATTGCAAGGCACCTTCAGTAGGAAAAATAGCTCGCTAGGCACCTTTGGTGGGAGAAACAACACCTTTCGTGGCAAAACAACCCTTCAACACGGATGCTGGTTACCTTCGGTGGGAAAAACAAGAAGTTGGTGCACCTTCGGTTGGAAAAACAGCCCAACGACATGGTCAGCAGACACCTTTGGCGGGAAAAACAGCACGTAGGTGTAACTTCGGTGGTAAAAACTTCTCGTCGGCATGGTCGCTAGGTAACTTTGGCAGGAAAAACAATACCTTGGTGCAACTTTGGTGGGAAAAACAGCGCGTTGGTACTGTCACTAGGCACCTTAGGTGGGAAAAACAACCCGTTGGGTACCTTTGGTGGGAAAACAACACATTGGTGCACCTTTGGGGGGAAAAATAACTCGTTGGCACGGTCACTAGGCATCTTTAGTTAGAGAAAAAGAGCACATTGGGCACCCTCGATGGGAAAAACAACACATTGGTGCACCCTCGGTGGGCAAAATAGCACGACGGTAAGGTTGCAAGGCACTTTCGGTGGGAGAAAGAGCACGTTGATGCACCTTTGGTGGGCAAAATAGCCCCCCGACATGGTCGCAAGGCAACTTCGGTGGGAAAAAATAGCATCTTGATGCACCTTGGGTGGGAAAAACAACCCGTTGTCACAGTACTAGGCACCTTCAGTGGGAAAACAATACCTTGGTGCATTTTCGAGGGGAAAAACAGCCCGTTGGCATAGTCGCTAGGCACCTTTGGTGGGAAAAACAACACCTTCAGTAGGCAAAACAACCAGGTATGGACATTAGGCCCCCTTCGGTGGGAAAAATAGCATGTTGGTGCACCTTTGGTGGGCAAAACAGCCCGTTAGCATGATCACTAGGCTGTTTAGCTGGGAAATACAACACGATAGATCACCATCAATGTGAAAAACAGCCCGTTGGGCTCCTTTTCCAAGAAAAACAGAACCTTGGTGCACCTACGGTCGAAATAACAGCTTGTTCGCATGGTAGCTAGGCATCTTTTTTCAGAAAAATGGCTCGTTACGCACCTTTGGTGAGAAAAACAACACCTTCGATGGCAAAACAGTCTGCCGACATGGACGTTAGTTAGCTTCGGTGGGAAAAACAACTGCTTGGCATGGTCGCTAGGCACCTTCGTTGGGAAAAACAACATGTTGGTGCACCTTCAGTGCACAAAACAACTCATTGAGACGGTTGCTAGGGAACTTCGGTAGAAAAAACAACACCTTGGTGCAACTTCGGAAGGAAAAACAGCCCGTTGGCACGGTCACTAGGCACCTTCGGTGGGAAAAACAACCCGATGGGCACCTTTGATTGAAAAAATAGCACATTGGTGCACCTTCGGTGGGCAAAATAGCTCGTCGGCAAGGTTGCTAGTCACCTTCGGTGGGAGAAACAACACCTCGGTGCACCTTTGGTGGGAAAAACAGTTCATTCGCACTTTCGTTAGGCACCTTTGGTGCGAACAACAGCCCTTTGGGCAACTTATGCGCGAAAAATAGCACCCTGGTGCACCTTCAGTAGGCAAAATAGCCCATCAGCAAGGTTGCTAGGCACCTTTGATGGGAGAAACAAAACGTTGGTGCACCTTCGGTGGGCAAAGTAGTCCTTCGGCATGGTCGCTAGGCAGCTTTGGAAGGAAAAACAACACATTGGTGCACCTTCGGTAGGAAAAATAGCATGTCGCCATGGTCGCTAGGCAACTTCAGTGAAAAAAACAACACCTTAGTGCAGCTTCGGTGGGCAAAACAGCCTATCGACACGGTCGCTAGGCACCTTTGGTAGGAAACACAACACGTTGGTGCACCTTTGGTGGGCGAAATATCTTATCGGCACAATTGCAAGGCAACTACGATAGGAAAAACAACACCTTGGGTCAGCTTCTGAGGGAGAAATAGCCCGTTGTCACGGTCACTAGGTACCTTTAGTGGGAAAAATAGCACCTTGTTGCACCTTCTGTGGGAAAACCAACACATCAGCACGGTCACTAGGCACATTCGGTAGGAAAAAAAGCTCGTTGGCATGGTTGCTATGAACCTGTGGTGGGAAAAACAGCTTGTCGGGCACCTTCGATTTGAATAGTAGCTCCTTTGTGCACCTTTGGTAGGAAAAAAAGCTTGTCAGCACAGACGTTGGGCACCTTCCGTGGGTAAAACAACACGTTGTTGCTTCTTTGGTGGGAAAAATAGCCGGTTGGCACAGTCGCTAGGCACCTTCGGTGCGAAAAACACACAATTGGGCACCTTCGGTGTGAAAAACAACACTTCAGTGGGCAAATTAGCACCTTCGGTGGGCAAAATAGTCGGGTACAGACGTTAGGCCCCTTCGGTGGGAAAAACAACACGTTGGAACAGCACGGTTTCCAGGCAACTTTGGTGGGAGAAACAGAACCTTGGCGCACCATCGATGGGAAAGATAGCACATTGGCATGGTCACTAAGCACCTTTGAGGGAAAAATAGCACGTTAGGCTCCTTTGTTGAGAAAAACAGAACCTTGGTGCACCTTCACTGGGAAAAACAGCCCGTTGGGTACCTTCGGTGGGACCAACAACACCATGGTACACCTTCGGTGGGCAAAATAGCCTGTTGGCAAGGTTGCTAGGCACCTTCGGTGGGAGCAACAGCAACTTAGTGCGCCTTCAATAGGTAAAATAGCCCTTCAGCACGGTTGCTAGGCACATTCAGTGGGAAACACAACATCTTTCAGAGGGAAAAATAGCTCATTAGCATGGTCACTAGCCACCTTTGATGGGAAAAATAGCCCATTGGGCACCTTCGTTGGGAAAAATGTCATCTTGGTGCACGTTCGGTTGGAAAAATAGCCCGTTGGCACGGTTGCATGGCACCTTTGGTGGGCAAAACAGCCCATTGGTGCACCTTTGGTGTAAGAAACAGCCCGTTGGCACAGTCGCTAGGACACTTCGGTAGGGAAAACAGCCAGTCGGCACGGTCACTAAGCACCTTCGGTGGGAAAAACAATACGATGGTGTACCTTCGATGGGAAAACAAAGTCTGTTGGCAGGGTAGTTCACTTTGGTGGGAAAAACCGTGCCCTGGTGGGAAAAATCGTACCTTTGGTGAGAAAAACAGCTCATTGGCCACCTTTAATTGGAAAAACATCATCTTGGTGCAACTTTAGTGTGAAAAACAACCCGTCGACAAGGTTGCTAGGCACCTTTGGTGAGAGAAACAGCACATTGGTGCTCCTTCGATGGGCAAAACATCCCGTCAGCACGGTCACTAGGCTATTTAGCTGGGAAAAACAACACCTTGGATCACCATCGGTGTGGAAAATAGCCCGTTCAGTGCCTTCGGTGAGAAAAACAAAACCTTGATGCACCTACGGTAGGAAAAACAGGGAACAATATCCTACTGGGCACCTTCGGTGGGAAAAACAATACATTGGTGCACCTTTAGTGTGCAAAATAGCTCGTCGAAAAGGTTGCTAGGCACCTTCGGTGGGAGAAACAACACTTTGGTGCACCTTTGGTGGGAAGAACAGCCAGTTGGCACATTCCCTAGGCACCTTCGGTGGGAACAACAGCACTTTGGGCAACTTCAGTGTGAAAAACAACAATTTGGTGTACCTTTAGATGGAGAAATAGCCGTTCTCCAAGGTTGCTAGACACCTTTAGTGGGAGAAACAACACGTTGGTGCACGTTCGATGGGCAGAGCAGTCTTTCGACATGGTCACTAGGCACCTTTGGTGGGAAAAACAACACATTGGTGAGGATTCGGTGGGCGAAACAGCATGTCGCCATAGTCGCTAGACAACTTCGGTGGAAAAATAACACCTTGGTGCACCTTCGGTGGGAAAAACAACCTATCAGCACGGTCACTAGGAACCTTTGGTGGGGAAAACAACACGTTGGTACATCTGTGGTGGGGGAAATAGCTCGTTGGCACGGTCTCTAGGCAACTTCGTTCAAAAAAACAACACCTTGGGTCACCTTCGGTGGGAAAAAATAGCCCATTGCCATGACCACTAGGTACCTTCAGTGGGAACAATATCCTGTTGGGCACCTTCGGTGGGAAAAACAGCACATTGGTGCACCTTTAGTACACAAAATATCTCGTCGACAAGGTTGATAGGCATCTTCGGTGGGAGAAACAACACCTTGGCATACCTTTGGTGGGAAGAACAGCCAGTTGACATGTTCACTAGGCACCTTCGGTGGGAACAACAACACTTTGGGCAACTTCATTGAGAAAAACAGCACTTTGGGGCACCTTTAGTGAGCAAAACAACCCGTCAGCACGGTCACTAAGCACCTTTGGTGGGGAAAACAACATGTTGATGCACCTTTGGTGGGGGAAATAGCTCGTCGGCATGGTCGTTAGGCAACTTTGGTCAGAAAAACAACACCTTAGGTCACCTTCGGTGGGAAAACACTGCCCATTGCCACGGTCACTAGGTACCTTAAGTGGGAAAAATATCCTATTGGGCACCTTCGGTGGGAAAAACAACACATTGGAGGACCTTTAGTGTGCAAAATAGCTCGTCGACAAAGTTGTTAGGTGCCTTCGGTGGGAGAAACAACACCTTAGTGCACCTTTGGTGGGAAAAACAGCCAATTGGCACATTCCCTAGGAACGTTCGGTGGGAACAACAGCACCTTGGGCAACTTTAGTGGGAAAAACAGCACTTTGGTGTACCTTGAGATGGAAAAATAGCCTTTCGCCAAGGTTGCTAGACACCTTCAGTGGAAGAAACAACACGCTGGTGCACCTTCGATGGACAAAGCAGTCTTTCGTCATGGTCACTAGGCAGCTTTGGTGAGAAAAACAACACATTGGTGCGGCTTCGGTGGGTGAAACAGCATGTCGCCATGGTCGCTAGGCAACTTTGGTGGGAAAAATAGCATCTTGGTGCACCTTCGGTGGGAAAAACGGCCCATCAACAAGGTCGCTAGGCACCTTTGGTGGGGAAAGCAACACGTTGGTACACCTTTGGTGGGGGAAATAGCTCATTGGCACGGTCTCTAGGAAACTTCGGTCAAAAAAACAACATCTTGGGTCACCTTCGGCGGGAAAACACAGCCCATTGCCATGATCACTAGGTACCTTCAGTGGGAACAATATCCTCTTGGGCACCTTTGGAGGGAAAAACAGCACATTGGTGCACCTTCAGTGCATAAAATAGCTCGTCGACAAGGTTGATAGGCATCTTCGGTGGGATAAACGACACCTTGGCACACCTTTGGTGGGAAGAACAGCCAGTTGACATGTTCACTAGGCACCTTCAGTGGGAACAACAACACTTTGGGCAACTTCATTGGGAAAAACAACACTTTGGTGCACCTTCAGTGGGAAAAATAGCTATTTGCCAAGGTTGCTAGACACCTTTAGTGGGAGAAACAACACACTGGTGCACCTTCGGTGGGCAAAGCAGTCCTTCGGCACGGTCACTAGGAACGTTTTATGGGAAAAACAACACATTGGTGCGCCTTCAGTGGGCAAAACAATGTGTTGCCACGAATGCTAGGCAACTTCGGTGGGAAAAACAGCACCTTGGTGCATCTTTGGCGGGAAAAACAGCCCGTCGGCATGGTCACTATGCACCTTTGGTGGGGAAAACAACACGTTAGTGCTCCTTTGGTGGGAGAAATAGCTCGTCGACACAGTCATTATTCAAATTCGGCAGGAAAAATAGCACCTTGGGTCACCTTCGGTAAGAAAAACCACCCATCGCCACAGTCACTAGGTGCCTTCAGTGGGAAAAACATCCCGTTGGGCACCTTCGGTGGGAAAAAAACACCTTGGTGCATCTTCATTGTGCAAAATAGCTCGTCAGCAAGGTTTCTAGGCACCTTTGGTGGAATAAACAACACCTTGATGCACCTTTGGTAGGAAAAATAGCCCGTTGGTATGGTCACTAGGCTCCTTCGGTAGGAGAAACAACACCTTGGTGCACCTTCAGTGGGCAAAATAGCCCATAAGGAAGGATGCTGGGCATCTTCGGTGGGAGAAACAGCACATTGGTCCACCTTGGGTGGGGAAAATGGCCTACTATCACAATCGCTAGGCACTTTCAGTGGGAAAAGCTGTAACTTGGTGCACCTTTAGTGGGCAAAGAGCATGTTGGCACATCTTTGGTGGGAAAAATAGCCCGTCGACAAGGTTGTTAGGAACTATTGGCGGGAAAAGCAGCCCTGTGGACACCTTCAATGAGAAAAATAGCAGCTTGGTGCACCTTCTGTGGGCAAAATAACATGTCGGCCCGGTCTCTAGTCACATTCGGCGTGAAAAACAGCTTGTTGGCATGGTCGCTAAGCACCTTTTGTGGGAAAAATAGCCTATCGGGCATCTTGGGTTAGAAAAGTAGCTCCTTTGCGCACCTTTGGTAGGTAAAACAGCCTATCAGCACGGACGCTGGCCACCTTCAGTGGGTAAAATAGCACGTTGGTGCACCTTCGGTGGGAAAAACAGCCCATTGGCATCGCGCTAGACACCTTCAATGGGAAAAACAGACAGTTGGGCACCTTCGGTGTGAGAAATAGCACCTTCATTGGGCAAAAGAGCCGGTTACGGACGTTAGGCCCCTTCGGTGGGAAAAACAGCATGTTGGTGCAGCTTTAATGGGCAAAACAGCCTATTAACACGATAACTAGGCAACTTAGCTTGGAAAAACAGCCCGTTGGGCATCTTCGGTGTGAAAAACAGGTCCTTGGTGCACCTATAGTGGGAAAAATAGCTCGTTGGCACATTATCTAAGCACCTTTGGTTGAAAAAATAGCCTGTTGGGTGCCTTATGTGGGAAAAATAGCAGCTTCAGTTGACAAAATAGCCTATCGACCCGGATGATAGTAACCTTCGGTGGGAAAAACAGTCCGTCGACATAGTCGCTAGGCACCTTTGGTGCAAAAAACAGCACGTTGGTGCACCTTTGGTGCGCATAACAGTTTGTCGGCACAGTTGTTAAGCACCTTTGGTGGGAAAAATAGCCAATTAAGCACCTTCGGTGCAAAAAATAGCACATTGGTTCACCTTCGTTAGGCAAAATAGATCGTCAACAAGGTTGCTAGGCACCTTTGGTGGGAGAAACAACACCTTCGTGCACCTGAGGTGGGAAAGATAGCCCTTCGGCACGATCGTTAGGCACCTTCAGTGGGAAAAACAATCCTTTGGTGCACCTTTGGTTGGCAAAATAGCCTGTCGGCAAGGTTGCTAGGCACCTTCTGTGGGAGAAACAACACGTTGGTGCGGCTTCAGTGGGTAAAGCAACCCTTCGACATGGTCGCTAGGCACCTTTGACCCAAAAAAGAGAACATTGGTGTGCCTTCGGTGGGCAAAACAGTGCATTGGCACGATCGCTAGGCAACTTTGGTGGGAAAAAGAGCACCATGGTGCAACTTTGGTGGGCAAAACAGCCCGTCGACACGATCGATAATCATCTTTGGTAGGAAAAACAGCCCGTTGGTACTGTCGTTAGGCATCTTTGCTGGGAAAATAGCCCTTTAGGCAAGTTTGGTGGGAAAAACAGCACGTTGGTGCACCTTCGGTGGGCAAAGCAGCCCTTCGGCACAGTCGCTAGGCATCTTTGATGGGAAAAATAGCACGTTGGTGCGTCTTCAGGTGGCAAAATAACACATCAGCAAAGTCGCTAGGTAACTTCGGTGGGAAAACAACACCATGGTTCACTATCAATGGGCAAAACAGCACATCGGCACGACTGCTAGACTCCTTTGGTGGGAAAAACATCACGTTGGTGCACCTTTGGTGGGTGAAATAGCACGTCGGTATGGTCGCTAGGCAACTTCGGTGGGAAAAACAGCACCTTGGTTCACCTTTGGTTTGGAAAATAGCCCGTTGTGACTTTCACTAGGTACCTTCAGTGGGAAAAACATCCCGTCGGAAAGGTTGCTGGGCACCTTTTGTGGGAGAAATAGCACCATGGTGCACCTTTGGTGGGACAAACAACACGTTGGCAGGACCGCTAGGCACCTTCGGTGGGAAAAGCAGCACCATCGGTAGGCAAAATAGCCCATCGGCAAGGTTGCTAGGCAACTTCGGTGGGAGAAACTGCACCTTGGGTGGGAAAAACAGCCCGTTGTCACAGGGCTAGCCCCTTCGGTGGGGAAATTAGCACCTTGGTGCACCTTTAGTGGGAGAAATAGGCCACCGACAAGGTTGCTAGGCACCTTCGGTGGGAGAAAGTGCACGTTGGCACATCTTTGGTGGGCAAAACAACCCGTCGACATGGTCATTAAGCACTTTTGGTAGGAAAAGCAGCCTGTTGGACACCTTCAGTGAGAAAAATAACACCTTGCTGCACCTTCTGTGGGTTGAACAGCATGTTGGCACGGTCGCTGGGCACATTTGGTGGGAAAAATAGCTCATTGCCATGGTCGCTAAGAGCCTTTGGTGGGAAAAGCAGCCTATCGGGCGCCTTCGATTAGAAAAGTAGCTCTTTTGTGCACCTTTGGTAGGTAAAACAGTCCGTCAACACAGATGCTGTGCACCTTCGATTGGTAAAACAACACATTGGTGCACCTTCGGTGGGAAAAACAGCCCGTTGGCACGGTCGCTAGGCACCTTCGATGGGAAAAATAGACAATTGGGCATCTTCGGTTGGAAAAATAGCACCTTCGGTGGGCAAAACGGTTGGGTACGGACGTTAGGCCCCTTGGGTGGGAAAAACAACACGTTGCTGCACCTTCGGTGGGAAAAATAGCCCATCAACATGGTCACTAGGCTACTTAGTTGGGAAAAAAGCACCTTGGATCACCATCGATGTGAAAAACGGTCTGTTAGGCACCTTTGGTGACAAAAATAAAACCTTGGTGCACCTACAGTGGGAAAAATAGCTCGTTGGCACGGTAGCTACGCACCTTCTGTTGGAAAAACAGCCAGTTGGGCACCTTCGATGGGAAAAACAGTAAAATTTATGGGAAAAATAGTCAGTCGTCACAGGCGCTAGTTACCTTCGACGGGAAAAATAGCCTGTCGGTACGGTTGTTAGGCAACTTTGGTGGGAAAAATAGCACGTTAGTGCACCTTTGGTTCGTAAAACAGCTCGTTGGGACAATCGCTAGGGAACTTTTGTGGGAAAAATAAAATCTTGGGGCAACTTTGGTGGGAAAAACAGCCCGTTCGAACGGTAACTAGGCACCATCAGTGGGAAAAACATCCCGTTCGGTACCTTTGGTGGGAAAAACAGCACATTGGTGCACCTTCGGTGGGCAAAATAGCTCGCAAACAAGGTTGCTAGGCACCTTCGGTGGGAGAAACAACACCTTGGTGCACCTTCGAAGGAAAAAACAGCCCATTGGCATGGTCACTAGGCACCTTCGGTGGGAAAAACAACCCTTTGGGCAACTTTGGTGGAAAAGAAAGCACCTTGGTGCACTTTCAGTGGGCAAAATAGCCCATTGGTAAGGTTGCTAGGCACCTTCGATGGGAGAAACAACATGGTACACCTTCGGTGGGTAAAGCATCCCTTCGGCATGCTCGCTAGGCACTTTCGGTGGGAAAATAGCACATTGCTGTGCCTTCGGTGGGCAAAATAGCGCTTCGGCACGGTCGCTAGGCAACTTCGGTGGGAAAAACAACACTTGGTGCACCTTTGGTGGGCAAAACAGCTCATCGGCATGATCGTTAGGCACCTTTGGTGGGAAAAATAGATCGCTTGTGCACCTTTGGTGGGGAAAATAGCTCGTCGAGACGGTGGCTAGGCAACTTCTGTCAGAAAAACAGCACCTTGGTTCACCTTCAGTGGAAAAAACAACCCGTTTCCAAGGTCACTCGGTATCTTCAATGGGAAAAACATCTTGTTGGGCACCTTTAGTGGGAAAAATAGCATCTTGATCCCCCTTCGGTGTGCAAAATAGCCAGTCAAAAGGGGGCTAGGCACCTTTGGTGGGAGAAATAGTGCCTTGGTCCGCCTTTGGTGAGAAAAACGGCCAGATGGAACAGTCACTAGGCACCTTCGGTGGGCAAAACAGCCCGTCGACATGGTCGCTATGGTCCTTTGGTGGTCTTTTGGTGGGCGAAATAGCTCGTCGACACAGTCATTAGGCAACTTCGGTAGGAAAAACAGCACCTTGGGTCACCTTCGGTGGGAAAAACCAACCATTGCCACGGTCATTAGGTACCTTCAATGGGAAAAACATCCCATTGGGCACCTTCGGTGGGAAAAGCATCACCTTGGTGCGCCTTCGTTGTGCAAAATAGCCCGTCAGTAAGGTTACTAGGCACCTTCTATGGGGGAAACAACACGTTGGTGCGCCTTCAGTGGGCAAAGCAACCCTTCGGCATGGTGGCTAGGTAGCTTCGACTGAAAAAATAGCATGTTGGTGTGCCTTTGGTGGGCAAAACAGCGCATCGGCATGGTTGCTAGGCAACTTTGGTGGGAAAAATAGCACGTTGGTGCGTCTTTAGGGGGCAAAACAAGACATCGGCAAGGTTGTTGGGCACCTTCAATGGGAGAAACAACACGTTGGTGCACCAATGTGTTGTTTTCCCATCCCGACGAGCTATTTTGCCCACCAAAGGTGCACCAACGATCTATTTTTCCCGCCAAAGGTGCCTAACAACCGTGCCGATGAGCTGTTTTGCCCACCAAATGTGCACCAAGGCAACTTCTGTGCGAAACATAGCACCTTGGTTCACCTTGGGTGGGAAAAACAACCTGTTGTCAACGTCACTAGGTACCTTCAATGGGAAAAACATCCTGTTGGGCACCTTCAGTGGGAAAAACAGCATCTTGTTCCTCCTTCGGTGTACAAAATAGCTAGTCGGAAAGGTTGCTAGGCCCCTTTGGTGGGAGAAACAGTGCATTGGTCCAACTTTGGTGAGAAAAACGGCCAGCTGGAATCGTCGCTAGGCACCTTCGGTGGGAAAAACAGCACCTTTGTGCACCGTCAATAGGCAAAACGGCCTGTTGGCATGGTCGCTATGGACCTTTGGTGGGGAAAATAGCACGTTGGTGCTCCTTTGGTGGGTGAAATAGCTCGTCGACACAGTTGTTAGGCAACTTCGGTAGGAAAAATAGCATCTTGGGTCACCTTCGGTGGCAAAAACCACCCATTCCCACGCTCACTAGGTACCTTCAGTGGGAAAAATTTCCCGTTGGGCACCTCCGGTGAGAAAAACAACACCTTGGTGCACCTTCGTTGTGCAAAATAGCCCATCAGCAAGGTTGCTAGGCACCTTTGGTGGGAGAAACAACACCTTGATGCACCTTTGGCTGGAAAAATAGCCTGTTGACACGGTCTCTAGGAACCTTCTGTGGGAAAGATAACACCTTGGTGCACCTTTGATGGGCAAAATAGCCCGTCAGGAAGGATGCTAGGCAGCTTTCGTGGGAGAAACAGCACCTTGGTGCATCTTGGGTGGGCAAAACAACCTATGGTCACGGTCACTAGGCACTTTCGGTGGGAAAAGCCGCAACTTGGTGCACCTTCAGTTGGCAAAGAGCATGTTGGCGCATCTTTGGTGGGCAAAACAGCCCGTCGACATGGTTGTTAGGAACTTTTGGTGGGAAAAGCAGCCCATTGGACACCTTCGGTGAGAAAAATAGCACCTTGGTGCACCTTTTGTGGGCAAAACAACATGACGGCCCGGTCGCTAGGCACATTCGTCAAAAAAAATAACTCGTTGGCATTGTCGCTAAGCACCTTCGGTAGGAAAAACAGCCTATTAGGCACCTTTGGTTGGAAAAGTAGCTCCTTTGTGCACCTTCGGTAAGCAAAACAACCTATCAGCATGGACGCTGGGCAACTTCAGTGGGAAAAACAACACCGGTACACCTTAGGTGGGCAAAACATCTAATTGGGACGGTCGCTAGGCACCTTTGGTGGGAAAAGAAACCTGTTGGGCACCTTCTATGGGAAAAGTAGCCTATTGGCGGGAAAAATAGCACCTTGATTCACCCTTGGTGGGCAAAACAGTCCGTCAGCACGGATGCTAGGAACCTTCGGTGGGAAAACAACACCTTGGCACTCCTTCGGTGGGATAAACAGCCAGTAGGGCACCTTCAGTAGGCAAAATAGTCCGGCATAGACTATAGAGACCTTCGATGGGAAAAGCAGCATGTTTGTGCACCTTCGGTGGGTAAAACAGCCCGTTGGCACGGTCGCTGCACCTTCAGTGGGCAAACTAGCTCGTCGGTATGGTTGCTAGGTAATTTTAGTGGGAAAAACAACTCGTTGCAATGGTCACTAGGTACCTTTGATGGGAAAAAAAGTTCGCTGGTCACCTTCGGTGGGAACAACACCTTGGTGCGCCATCGGTGGGCAAAATAGCCCGTCGGCTAGGTTGCTAGGCACCTTTGGTGGGAGAAGTAGCACCTTCGCACACCTTTGGTGGGAAAAATAGTGCGTTGGCACGGTCCCTAGGCACCTTCAGTGGGAAAAGTAACAATTTGGTGCACCTTCAGCTAGCAAAATAGCCCATCAGCAAGCTTGCTAGGCACCTTCGATGGGAGAAAGAGCACGTTGAAGCACCTTAAGTGGGTAAAATAGCTCATCGGCACCATCACTAGGCACTTTTGTGGGAGAAACAACCTAGTGGGCACCTTCTGTGAGAAAAATAGCACCTTGATGCACCTTCAGTAGGCAAAACAACACGTCTGCGCGGTCACTAGGAACATTTGGTGGGAAAAATAGCCCTTTGGCACGATTGCTAGGCACTTTCAGTGGGAAAAAGAGCTTCTGTGATACCTTCTGTTGGAAGAACAACACCTTGGTGCACCTTTGGTGGGCAAAGTAGGCCGTCATCACAGACGCTAGGCACCTTCGGTGGGAAAAACAGCATGTTGGTGGACCTTCAGTGAGGAAAACAGCCCATTGGCATGATTGCTAGGCACCTTCGGTGAGAAAAACAGACCGTTGAGCACCTTTTATGGGAAAAATAGCACATCGATGCACTTTCGGTGGGAAAAACAACGTATTGGCAGGATTGCGTAGCAACTTTGGTGGGAAAAATAGCACCTTGGTGCACCTTCGGTGGGAAAAATAGCCCATCCACACGGTAGCTAGGCTCCTTGGTGGGAAAATAGTTAGTTGGGCACCTTCAGTGGGAAGAATAGTCTGTTGGGCACCTTTGGCCAAAAAAACAGCACTTTCAGTGGGCAAAACAGCCCGTCGGCACGACCACTATGTAACTTTGGTTGGAAAAACAACACCTTGGTGCACCTTAGGTGGGCAAAACAGCTAGTCGGCATAGTCGCTATGCAAGTTCGGTGGGAAAAAACACCCTGGTGCACCTTTCATGGGAAAAACAACTCATTAGCACCGTCGCTCGGCAGCTTCTGTGGGAAAAGCAACCTGTTGGGCACGTTTGGTTGGAAAAATAGCACCTTGGTGCACCTTCAGTGGGTAAAACAATCCATCAACACGGACGCCAGGCACCTTCGGTGGCAAAAACTGCACCTTGGCACTGCTTTGGTGGGAAAAATAGTCCGTTGGGTGTCTTTGGTGGGAAAAACGGCGCCTTCAGTGGGCAAAACAGCCTGGCACGTACACTAGAGACCTTCGATGGGAAAAATAACACGTTTGTGCACCTTCGGTGGGTAAAACAGCTCGTCGGTACGGTCTCTAGGTAACTCTGGTGGGAAAAACAACACCTTGGTTCACCTTCGGTAGGAAAAATAGCCAGTTGCCAAGGTCACTAGGTACCTTTAGTGGGAAAAACGTCTTATTCGGCACCTTTGGTGGGAAAAACAACACCATGGTGCTCCTTCAGTGTGCAAAATAGCCAGTCAGAAAGGTTGCTAGGCACCTTTGGAATAGTCGCTAGGCACCTTCAGTGGGGAAATCAACACCGTGGTGCACCTTCGGTCGGCAAAATAGCCTGTCAGCAAGGTTGCTAGGCATTTAGGTGGGAGAAAGAGCACGATGGTGCACCTTTGGTGGAACAAATAGGCCATCGGCACGGTCACTCGGCACTATTGGTGGGAAAAATTGCCTGTTGGGAACCTTCAATGAGAAAAACAACACCTTGGTGCACCTTTAATAAACAAAACAACATGTTGGCAAGGTCACTAGGCCCATTTGGTGGGAAAAATAGCACATTGGTGTACCTTCGGTGGGCAAAATAGCCCGTCGATAAGGTTTCTAGGCACCTTCGGTGGGAGAAATAGCATCTTGGTGCATCTTCGGTGCGTAAAACAGCCCGTTGGAACGATCGCTATGTACTTTCGATTTGGAAAAAGAGTCCATTGGGCACTTTTAGTGGGAAAAACAACACCTTGGTGATAGCCCGTTGGTAAGGTTGTTAGGAACCTTCGGTGGGAGAAAGAGCACGTTGGTGCACCTTTGGTGGGCAAAACAGCCCACCAGCATGGTCACTAGACAACTTCAGTGGGAAAAATAGCACCTTGGTGCAACTTAGGTGGGAAAAACAGCTTGTTGGGCTCCTTCAGTGAGAAAAATAACACCTTCGCACGATGGCTAGGCACATTCAGTGGGAAAAATAGTCCGTTGCCACGAATGCTAGGCACCTTTGGTGTCAAAAACAGCATGTTGGTGCATGATCAGTGGGAAAAATAGCCCGTTGGCAGGGTCATTAGGCCCCTTCGGTGGGAGAAACGGCATATTGGTGCCTCTTTTGTGGAAAGAATAGCCCATTGGCACAGTCACTAGGCATGTTCGATTTGGAAAATAGCTCGTTGGAAAAACAACCTATTGGGCACCTTTGGTGGGAAAAACAAAACCTTCGGTGGGCAAAACAGCCCATCGGCACAATTGTTAGGCAACTTCGGTGGGAAAAATAGTACCTTGGTGCACCTTAGGTGTGTAAAACAGCTAGTCGGCACAGTCGCTATGCAACTTTGGTGGGAAAAACAGCACCTTGGTACACCTCCGGTCAGAAAAACAACCCATTGTCACGATCGCTAGGAACCTTTGGTAGGAAAAACAGCCTGTTGTGCACCTTTTGTTGGAAAAACAGCACCTTGGTGCACCTTCAGTAAGCAAAACAGTCTGTCAGCATAGACGCTAGGCACCTTTAGTGGAAAAAATAGCACTATGGTGCTCCTTTAGTGGGAAAAACAACCCATTAGCAAGATCGTTTGTCACCTTCGGTGGGAAAAACTGCCCGTTGGGAACCTTCAGTAGGAACAATAGCACAATTGGTGAGCAAAACAACCTAACACGGATGCTAAACACCTTTGATGGGGAAAACAACATTTTCGTGCATCTTTGGTGGGTAAAACAACCCGTCAGCACAGTTGCTAGGCACCTTCGGTAGGAAAAAGAACATATTGGTGCACCTTCAGTGGGCAAAACAGCTTGTCGGTACGGTCGTTAGGCAACTTTGGTGGGAAAAACAACACCTTGGTTCACCTTTGGTGGGAAAAATAGCCTGTTGCCATAGTCACTAGGAACCTTCGGTGGGAAAAACAGCCCGTTGGGTACGTTCAGTGGGAAAAACAAAACATTGGTGCACCTTCGATAGGAAAAATAGCCCGTCGGCAAGGTTGCTAGGCACCTTTGGTGGGAAAAGCAGCCTGTTGGCACGGTCGCTAGCCAAATTCGATGGGAAAAGCAGCACTTTGGTGCATCTTCAATGGGCAAAATAGCCCATCGGCATGGTTGCTAGGCACCTTCAGTAGGACAAAAAGCATGTTGATGCACCCTTGGTGGGACAAACAGCCCATCGGCATGGTCACTAGGTAGTATTGATGGTAAATATTGCCCGTTGGGTACCTTCGGTGAGAAAAACAGCACCTTGGTGCTCCTTTGATGTGCTAAACAGCATATCGGCACGGTTGCTAGGCACATTCGGTGGGAAAAATGGCCAGTTGGGCACCTTTGGCTAGAAAAACAACACCTTGGTGCAACTTCGTTAGGTAAAACAACCCATCAGCACGGACGCTAGGTGCCTTCGGTGGGAAAAATAGCACGTTGCTGCACCATCAATGGGAAAAACATCCCGTTAGTAGGGTCGCTAGGCAACTTTGATGTGAAAAATAGCACCTTCGATGGGAAAAATAGCCCATTGGCATGATCACTACACAATTTCTATGGGAAAAGCAGACCATTGAGCACCTTTGGTGGGATAAATAACTCTTTGGCATGGTCGCTAGGCAACTTCGGCGGGAAAAACGGCACTTTGGTGCACCATCGTTGAGAAAAACAACCCCTTGGCACGGTCGCTAAGCACCTTCGTGTGGAAAAAAACCATTGGGCACCTTCGATGTGAAAATATATCCTTGGTGGACCTTCATAGGGAAAAACAGTCCGTTGGGCACCTTTGGTGGAAAAAACAACACATTCGTGCACCTTTGGGTTGGCAAAACAACTCGTCAGCACGGTCGCTAGGCACCTTTGGTGGGAAAAACAACACATTGATGCACCTTTGGTGGGAAAAACAACCTGTTGGTAGGGTAGCTAGGAACCTTAGGTGGGAAAAATAGCACATTGGTGCACCTTCAGTGGAAAAAACAGCTCCTTGGCACGGTCCCTAGGCTACTTCGATAGGAAAAACGGTACCTTGGTGCACCTTCAGTGGCAAAAATAGCCCATTGCCATGGTCGCTAGGCACCTTCGGTGGGAAAAGCAACCCGTTGGGCACCTTCATTGGCAAAACAACTAGTTAGGCACCCTCAGTGGGAAAAGCAGCACCTCGACGGGCAAATCAACCCATTAGTAGGGACGCTAGGAACCTTTAGTGGGAAAACAACAAATTGGTGCACCGTTAGTGGAAAAGACAACTCCTTGGTACGGTCCCTAGGTAACTTTGATGGGAAAAATAGCACCTTGGTGCACCTTCGGTGGCAAAAACAACCCATTGCCACAATCGCTAGGGACCTTCGGTGGGAAAAACAGCACGTTGGTGCACCTTCGATGGGAAAAACAGCCTGATGGCACGGTCACTAGGCAACTTTGATGGAAAAAACAACACCTTCGGTGAGAAAAACAGCCCATTACCACGATTGTTAGACTACTTCTGTGGGAAAAATAGACCATTGAGCACCTTCGGTGGGCAAAATAGCCCTTTGGCACGGTCACCAGGCAACTTTAGTGGGAAAAATAGCACCTTGGTGCATCATCGTTGGGAAAAACAGCCCCTTGGTACTGTCGGTAGTCACCTTCGTGGGAAAAACAACCTGTTGGGAACCTTTGGTATGAAAAATAGAACCTTGCTAGACATTCGGAGGGAAAAATAGTCAGTTGGGCACCTTCGGTGGGAAAAACAACACATTCATGCACCTTCGGTTGGCAAAGCAGCCCGTTAACATGGATGCTAGGCACCTTCGGTGAGAAAAACAAAAATGCTTAGCAAACTCAAATGCACCAGTGTAAGAAATCATCCATTTTTGAGTTGAAATTTCAACTCCTAATTTCTAAAGACACTGAAAAGAAACTTTAGCAACTTTGCACCTTTGGTTGGAAAAACCACCCATTAGTATGGTCGCTAGGCCACTTCGGTGGGAAAAATAGCCCATTGACACGGTCGCTAGACAATTTTTGTGGGAAAAGCAGACTGTTGACCACCTTCGGTGGTCTCAACACTCAATAGTCCTTCGGCATGATCACTAGGCAACTTTGGTGGGAAAAGCAGCACCTTGTTGCACCATCATTGGGAAAAATAGCCCGTTGGCATAGTCGCTAGGCACCTTCGTCAGAAAACAACCCTTTGGCCACCTTCGGTGAGAAAAACAGATCCTTGGTGCACCTTCGGTTGAAAAAACAGCCCATTGGCATGGTTGCTACGCACCTTCTAGTGAAAAACAACCCGTTGGGCACCTTCGATGTGAAAATAGATCCTTAGTGGACCTTCATAGGGAAAAGCAATCCGTTGGGCACCTTTGGTGGAAAAAATAGCACGTTTGTGCACCTTCGGTTGACAAAACAACTCGTTAGCACAGTCGCTAGGCACCTTCAATGGGAAAAACAGCACGTTGGTGCACCCTCGGTGGGCAAAATAGCTCATTGGTAGGGTCGCTAGGAACCTTAGGTGGCAAAAACAACACATATGTGCACCTTTAGTCGGAAAAATTGCTCCTTGGCACGGTCCCTAGGCATCTTCAATAGGAAAAAAAACACCTTAGTACACATTCAGTGGCAAAAATAGCCCACTGCCATGGTCGTTAGGCAGCTTCAGTGGGAAAAGCAGCTCGTTGGGCACCGTCAGTGGGAAAAACAGCACCTTCAGTGGGAAAAATAGCCCATTGGTAGGGTCACTAGGAACCTTTGGTAGGAGAAACCAAGACATTAGTGCACCTTGAGTAGATAAAAATAGCTCCTTCGCACGGTCCCTAGGCAACTTCAATAGGAAAAACAGAACCTTGGTGCAACTTCGGTGGCAAAAATGGACCATTGCCACCGTCGCTAGGCACCTTCAGTGGGATAAACAACCCGTTGGGCACCTTCAGCGGGAAAATAGCCTATTGGGTGCCTTTAGTGGGAAAAACAACATCTTCGGTGGGAAAAATAGCCCATCAAAATGGTCACTATGCAACTTTGGTAGGGAAAACAGCACCTTGGTGCACCTTAGGTGGGCAAAACAGCCAGTCAGCACAGTCGCTATGTAACTTTGGTGGGAAAAACAACACCTTGGCGTACCTTTGGTGGGAAAAATAGCTCGTTGGCACTGTCACTAGGAACCTACTGTAGGAAAAAAAAACTGTTGGTCACCTTCGGTTGGAAAAACAACACCTTGGTGCACCTTCAGTCGGCAAAACATTCCGCCAGGACAGATGCTAAGCATCTTTGGTGGAAAAACGGCACCGTAGCGCTCCTTTGGTGAGAAAAACAGCTCGTTGGCACAATCGCTCAGCACCTTTGGTAGCAAAAACAGCTTGTTAGGCACCTTCGGTGGGCAAAACAGCCCGACACGGATGCTAGACACCTTTGATAGCAAAAATAGCACCTTGGCGCTCCTTCAGTGGGAAAAATAGCTCATTGGCACAATCGTTCGACACCTTCGGTGGGAAAAATAGGCCATTGGGCACTTTCGGTTGGAGAAACAACACCTTTGATGGGAAAAACAACCCAGCACTGATGCTAAACACCTTCGCTGGAAAAAACAACACCTTTGGTAGGTAAAACAACCCATCAGCATGGTAGCTAGGCAACTTTTGTAGGAAAAACAACACGTTGGTGCGCCTTTGGTGTGCAAAACAGCTTATTGGAGGATCGCTAGGCAACTTTGGTGTGAAAAACAACACCTTGGTTCACCTTTGGAGGGAAAAATAGCCCGTTGCCACAGTCACTAGGTACCTTCGGTGGGAAAAACAACACCTTGGTGCATGTTTGGTGGGCAATACAGCCTGTCGGTAAAGTTGCTAGGCATCTTTAATGAACCTTCGATGGGAAAAACAACCCATCAGTACAGTCACTAGGCAACTTCGGTGGGAAAAGCAGCAGCTTGGTGCAGCTTTGGTGGGAAAAATAGCCCACTGACACGGTCATTAGGCAACTTCGGTGGGAAAAATAGCAAATTGGTACACTTTCGGTGGCCAAAACATCCCGTTGGCAACCTGTTGGCGCAGTGGATAGGCACCTTCGTGGGAAAAACAACCCGTTGGGAACCTTTGGCGACAAAAACAGATCCTTGGTGTGTCTTTGTTGGGAAAAACAGCTCGTTGGCATGGTCGCTAGGCACCTTCGAGGGAAAAACAACCAATTGGGTACCTTCGATTTGAAAAAAAAAACCTTGGTGAACCTTTGGTGGGGAAAAAAGCCAGTTGGCATGATTGCTATGCACCTTCGGAGGGAAAAACATTCAGTTAGGCACCTTCGGTGGGAAAAACAACATGTTCGTGCACCTTCGGTTGGCAAAGCAGCCTGTCGACAAGGACCCTAGGTGCCTTTGGTGGGAAAAACAGCACGTTGGTGCACCTTCAGTGGGAAAAACAGCCTATTGGTAAGGTCCCTAAGCACACTTTGAGGGGAAAATTAGCACCTTGATGCACCTTTGGTGGGAAAAACAGGCCAATTCCACCATCGTTAGGCACCTTTGGTGGGAACAACAGCTTGTTGGGTAACTTCGCTGGGAATAACAACACCTTCAGTGGGCAAAACAACCCATCCGCAAGGTCGCTAGGCAACTTCGATGCAAAAAACAACACCTTGGTGCACCTTAGGTTGGAAAAATAGCTAGTCGACACGGTCGCTACACAACTTCGATAGGAAAAATAGCACCTTGATGCAACTTCGATGGGAAAAACAACTCGTTGGGATGGTCACTAGGAGGCTACGGTACGAAAAATAGCCTATTGGGCACCTTCGGTTGGAAAAACAGCACTTTGGTGCACCTTCTGTGGGCAAAACAGTCCGACAGCACGGACGCTAGGCACCTTAAGTGAGAAAAATAGCACCTTGGTGCACCTTAGGTGGGAAAAATAGCCTGTTGGGCTCCTTCAGTGAGAAAAACAGCACCTTGGCACGATGGCTAGGCACATTCAGTGGAGAAAATAGCCCGTTGGCACAAACGCTAGGCACCTTTGGTGTGAAAAGTAGCACGTTAGTGCACCTTCAGTAGGAAAAATAGCTAGTTGGTAGGGTCGCTAGGCACCTTCGGTGGGAAAAGTGGCAAATTGGTGCCCCTTCAGTGGAAAAAATAACCCATTGGCACGGTCCCGAGGCAACATCGGCGGGAAAAACAACACCTTCAATGAAAAAACAAAACCTTCGGTGGGAAAAATAGCCTATTGGAAAAATAGATTGTTGGGCATCTTTGGTGGGAAAAACAGAATCTTCGATAGGCAAAACAGCCCGTCGGCACGGTTGTTAGGCAACTTCAGTGGGAAAAACAGCACCTTGGTGCACCTTAGGTGTACAAAACAGCCATTCGGTACAGTCTCAACGTAACTTTCTTGGGAAAAACAGCACCTTCGTCCACCTCCGGTGGGAAAAAAACCCATTGGCATGGTCGCTAGGAACCTTCGGTGGGAAAAATAGACTATTAGGCACCTTCTGTTAGAAAACAACACCTTGGTGCACCTTCAGTAGGAAAGACAGTCCGTCAGCACAGACGCCAGGCACCTTCAGTGGGGAAAACAGCACCTTAGTGCTCCTTCGGTGGCAAAAACAGCCGATTCGCACGATCACTTGGCACCTTTTGTGGGAAAAACTACCCATTGGACACCTTCATTAGGAAGAATAGCACATTCGGTGAGCAAAACAGCCGAGCACGGATGCTAGAGACCTTCGATGGGAAAAAAAACACGTTGGTGCACCTTTGGTGGGTAAAATAGCCCATCGACACAGTTGTTAGGAACCTTCGATGGGAAAAACAACATGTTGGCGCACCTTCGGTGGGCAAACTAGCTCATTGGCACGGTCGCTAGGCAACTTCGATGGGAAAAACAACACCTTGGTTCACCTTTCGTGGGAAAAATAGCCTGTTGCCACGATCACTAGGAACTTTCGGTGGGAAAAACAATCCGTTGGGCACGTTCAGTAGGAAAAACAGCACATTGGTGCACCTTCGATCGAAAAAATGGCCTGTCGGTAAAGTTGCTAGGCACCTTTGGTGGGAGAAACAATACCTTGGTGCACCTTTGGTGGGAAAAATAACCCATTGACACAGTCGCTAGGCACCTTCGATGGGAAAAACAGCACCTTGGTGCATTGCTAGGCACCTTTGGTGGGAGAAACAATACCTTGGTGCACCTTTGATTTGAAAAACAACCCATTGGCACAGTCGCTAGGCTCCTTCGATGAGAAAAACTGCACCTTTGTGCACCTTCGGTGCGCAAAATAGCCCGTCAGCAACGTTGCTAAGCACCTTCTGTGGGACAAAGAGCACGTTGGTGCACCTTTAGTGGCACAAACAACCCATCGGTAAGGTCACTAGGCAATATTGGTGGGAAAAACACCTTCGGTGAGAAAAACAGCACCTTGGTACACCTTTGGTGGGCAAAACAGCATGTCGGCACGATTGCTAGGCACATTCGGTGGGAAATATGGCCTGTTGGGCACCTTCGGCTAGAAAAACAAAACCTTGGTGCAACTTCAGTGGGAAAAATAGCCCATCAGCACGAATGCTAGGTGCGTTCGGTGAGAAAAACATCACATTTGTGCACCTTCGATGGGAAAAACAGTCCATTAATACGGTCGCTAGGCAACTTTGATGGGAAAAACAGCACCCTCAGTGGCAAAAATAGCCCATTGGCACGACCGCTATACAACTTCTGCGGGAAAAACAAACCATTAAGCACGTTCGGTGCGCAAAATAGCCCTTCGGTATGGTTTCCAGGCAACTTCGATGGGAAAAACAGCACCTTGGTGCACCATTGTTGGGAAAAACAACGCCTTGGCAGAGTCGCTAGGCACCTTACTGGAAAAAACAACCCGTTGGGCACCTTTAGTGTGAAAAATAGAATCTTGGCGAACCTTCGGAGGGAAAGACAATCCGTTGGGCACCTTTGGTGGGAAAAACAACATGTTCATGCACCTTCGGTTGGCAAAACAGCCCGTTAACACGAACGCTAGGCACCTTCAGTGGGAAAAACAACACGTTGGTACACCTTTGGTGTGAAAAACAGTCCGTTAACACAATCACTAGTTAACCTCAGTGGGAAAAACAACCTATTGACATGGTCGCTAGATAATTTCTGTGGGAAAAATAGACCCTTGAGCACCTTCGGTGGGCTCAACACTCAACAGTCCCTCGGCATGGTCATTAGGCAACTTTGGTGGGAAAAACAACACCTTGGTGCACCATCGTTGGGAAAAATAGCCTATTGGTAGGGTCGCCGGCACCTTTGTAGGAAAAACAACCCGTTGGGCACCTTCGATGTGAAAATAGATCCTTGGTGGACCTTCATCGAGAAAAACAATCCGTTGGGCAGGTTCGGTTGAAAAAATAGCATGTTCGTGCACCTTCGGTTGGCAAAACAACTCGTTAGCACAGTCGCTAGGCACATTCGGTGGGAAAAACAGCACGTTGGTTCAGCTTCGGTAGGCAAAATTGCCCATTGGTAGGGTCACCAGGAACCTTAGGTTGGAAAAACAGCACATTGGTGCACCTTCAGTGGAAAAAACAGCTCCTTGGCACGATCCCTAGGCAACTTTGTTGGGAAAAATAGCACCTCAGTGCACCTTCGGGGGAAAAACATCCCGTCAACATGGCTGCTGTGCACCTTCGATGGGAAAAACAGCTCGTTGGTACGGTCGTTAGGAACCTATTGCGGGAAAAACAATCTGTTGGGCACCTTCTGTTTGAGAAACGACATATTGGTGCACCTTCGGTCGGTAAAACATTCTGTCAGGATGGATGCTAGGCACCTTGGGTGGAAAAACATCACCTTAACGCTCCTTTGGTGGAGAAAACAGCTCGTTAGGGCAATCGCTTGGCGCCATTGGTGGGAGGAACAACCTATTGGGCACCTTTGGTAGGAAAAACAGCACCTTTGGTGGGCAAAATAGCCCGGCACGAACGCTAGACACCTTTGATGGGAAAAATAGCGCCTTGACGCTCCTTCAGTGGGAAAAACAACTCATTGGCACAGTTGCTAGGAGCGTACGGTGGGAAAAACATCCTATTGGGCACCTTCGATTGGAAAAATAGCACCTTGGTGAACCTTCGGTGGGAAAAATAGTCTATCAGTCAGCACAGACACTAGGCACCTTTGGTGGGAAAAATAGCACATTAGTGCTCCATCGATGCGAAAAACATCCTTTTGGGCATCTTCTGTTGGAAAAATAGCACCTTCGTTGGGCAAAACAGCCCGTCAACATGGTCACTAGGTACTTTAGGTGGAAAAAATACCCCATTGGGCACCTTCGGTGAGATAAATAACACCTTGGTGCACCTTCGGAGGGCAAAACAACATGTCGGCACAGTCGCTAGGTGCATTCGGTGGGAAAAACAACCCTTTAGCACGGTCGCTAAGCACCTTCGGTGGGAAAAACAACCTGTTGGGCACCTTTGTTTGGAAAAACAACGCCTTGGTATGCCTTCAGTGGGTAAAACAGCCCATCATCACGGACGCTAGGCACCTTCGGTGTGAAAAACAACACATTGGTTCACCTTCGGTAGGAAAAACATCCCGTTGGCACGGTCACTAGGCAACTTTGGTTGGAAAAATTGCACCTTGGTGCACCTTTAGTGGGAAAAACTGCCCATTGGCATGGTCGCTAGGCACCTTTGGTAGAAAAAACAGACCGTTGGGCACCTTCAATGGGAAAACAGCACGTTGGTGCACTTTTGGTGGGCAAAACACCCCATCGGCACGGTCGCTAGGCAACTTTGGTTGGAAAAACAATGCCTTGGAGCACCATTAGTGGGCAAAACAGCTCGTCGGCAATGTCACTAGGCAACTTCGGTTGGAAAAACAACATCTTGGTTTGCCTTCGGTGGGAAAAACAGCCTGTTGCCAAGGTCACTAGGCACCTTCAGTGGGGAAAACAGCCTGTCAGCACAGACGCTAGGCACCTTCAGTGGGAAAAATAGCACGTTAGTGAACCTAAGGTGAGAAAAGTAGCTCGTTGGCAAGGTCACTATGTAACTTCAGTAGGAAAATCAACACCTTGGTACACCCTCGATGGGAAAAATAGCCCATTGGCATGGTTGCTAGGCACCTTCGATGGGAAAAAAAGCCCGTTGCCAAGGTCACTAGGCACCTTTGGTGGGAAAAATAGCCCGTTGGGCCCCTTCGGTGGGAAAAACAACACCGTGGTGTACCTATGGTGGGAAAAACAGCACTGTGGTGTACCTACGGTTGGAAAAATAGTCCATAGGCAAGGTTGCTAGGCACCTTCGGTAGATAGTGCAGGTTGATGCACCTTTAGTGGGCAAAGCAGCCCGCTGGCAGGGTCGCTAGGCACTTTCGGTGGGAAAAACAGACCGTCGGGCACCTTTAGTGAAAAAAAAGCACCTTGGTACACGTTCGGTGGGCAAAATAGCACATCGGCATGGTCTCTAGGCACATTCAGTGGGAAAAACAGCCCTTTGGCACGGTCACTTGTCCCCTTCGAAGGGAAAAACAACTTATTAGGCACCTTCGGTTGGAAAAACAACACCTTGGTGCACCTTCGGTAGGTAAAACAGCCTATCAGCATAGACACTAGGCACCTTTGGTGGGAGAAACAGCATGTTGGTGCACCTTCGATGGGAAAAAGAGCCCGTTGGCACGGTTGCTAGGCAATTTCGGTGGGGAAAAAAGCACCTTGCTGCACCTTCGATGGGAAAAACAGTCCCTTAGCATTGTCGCTAGGCTGCGTCGGTGGGAAAAACAGACCGTTGGGCACCTTCGATGGGAAAAACTACACGTTGGTGCACATTTGGTGGGTGAAACAGCTCGTCGGCACAGTTGCTAGGCAACTTCGATGGGGAAAATAGCACCTTGGGGCACCAATAGCCCGTTGGCATGGTCGCTAGGCACCTTTATCGGAAAAACAACTTGTTGGGAATCTTCGGTGAGAAAAATAAAATCTCGGTGCACCTTCGGTGGAAAAAATAGCCTATTGGTGCAATCGCTAGGCACCTTCGTGGGGAAAAGAACTTGTTGGGCACCTTCAGCGAGAAACGCAGAACCTTGGTGCGCCTTCGGCGGGAGAAACAACCTGTTAGCATAGTCTCTAGGCACCGTCGGCAAGGTTGTTAGGTGCTTAGTGAAGGTGTTGTTGGAAAAAACAGCACGTTGGTTCACTTTCTTTGGGCAAAACAACCTGTCGGCACAGTCGCTAGGCAACTTTGGTGGGAAAAATAGTGCTTTGGTGCACCATCGGTGGGAAAAATAGCCTATTGGCACGATTGCTAAGCACCTTCATGGGAAAAACAACCCGTTGGGCATCTTTTGTTAGAAAAATAGAACCCTGGTGCACCTTCGATGGGAAAACAACCCGTTGGCACGGTCGCTAGGCACCTTTATAGGAAAAACAACGCATTGGGCACCTTCGGTGAGTGTGTACCTTCAGTGGGAAAAACAGCCTGTTGGCATAGTCGTAAGGTACCTTCGGTGGGATAAAAAGCGAGGTTGCTAGGGACCTTTTATGGGATAAATAGCCAGTTTGGCAACTTCAGTTGGGAAAACAACACCTTGGTGCACCTTCGGTGGGCAAAGCAGCCCGTCAGCACGAATGCTAGGGACCATCGCTGGGAACAATAGCATGTTGCTGCACCTACAATGGGAAAAACAACCCATTGGCATGGTCGCTAGAGAACTTTGATGGGAAAAACAACACCTTGGTGTACCTTCGGTGGGGAAAACAACCTATTGGCATGGTTGCTAGGCAACTTCAATGGGAAAACCAGACCTTCGATGAGAAAAACAGCATGTTGGTGCACTTTCGGTGGGAAAAACAGCGCGTCAGCAAGGTCACTAGACACCTCTGGTGAGAAAAATAACCTGTTTTGCACCTTCAGTTGTGAAAACAACACCTTGGTGAGCAAAACAGCCCGTCAGCATGGATGCTTGGCATTTTTGATGGGAACATTGCCTAGCTCATTAGCACGGTCGCTAGGCAACTACGGAGGGAAAACGGCGCCTTGGTGCACTATCGATGTTAAAAAAAGCCCGTTAGCACTGTTGCTAGGCACCTTTGATGGGAAACACAACCCGTTGGACACCTTTGGTGAGAAAAAGAGCACTTTGGTGCACCTTCCGTGGGCAAAACAGCACATCGTTGGGAAGAACAGCCCTTTCGTAAGGTCACTAGGCACCTATGGTGGGAAAAACAACCTGTTTTGCATGTTCGATTGGGAAAACAACACCTTGGTGCACCTATGGTGGGCAAAACAGCCCATCAACATGGATGTTAGGCACCTTTGATAGGAAAAACAACACGTTGGTGCACCTTCGATAGGAAAAAGAGTCCATTGGCACGGTTACTAGGCTTCTTCGATAGGAAAAACATCACCTTGATGCACCTTCGGTGGGAAAAATAGTCCATTAGCATGTGCACTAGGCAGTTTCAGAGGGAAAAACAGACCACTGGGTACCTTTGGAGGGAAAAATAGCACATTAGTGCACTTTTGGTGTGCAAAACAACCCGTCGGCACGGTCGTTAGGTAGCTTCGGTGGGAAAAACAGCCCTTCCGCATGGTCGCTAGGCACCTTCGTCGAAAAAACAGCATACTGGTGCGCTTTCTGTGGGCAAAACAACCTGTCGGCATGGTCGCTAAGCAACTTTGGTGGGAAAAACAGCACTTTGGTGCACCATTGGTGGGAAAAACAACCTGTTGGCACGGTCGCTAGGCACCTTTATGGGAGAAACAACCTGTTGGGCAACTTTCGTTAGAAAAACAAAACCGTGCTGCCCCTTCAATGGGAAAAATAGCCTGTTGGCACGGTGGCTAGGCACCTTCGTGGGATAAATAACTTGTCGGGCACCTTTGGTGAAAAAAACAAAACCTTGGTGTACCTTCGGTGGGAAAAATGGCCTGTCAGCCTGGTCGCTAGGCACCTTTGTGGGAAAGACAACCCGTTGGGCACCTTCGGTGAGAAAAACAGAACCTTGGCGCACCTTCGGTGCGAAGAAAAGCACATTGGCAAGGTCGCTAGGCACTTTTGGTGGGAAAAGCAGCACGTTGGTCCACTTTTTGTGGGCAAACAACCTGTCGGTACGGTCGCTAGGCAACTTCGGTGGGAAAAATAGTGCTCTGGTCCACCATCGGTGGGAAAAATAGCCCGTTGGCATGGTCGCTAGGCACCTTTCTGGGAAAAACAACCCATTCAGCACCTTTGGTTAGAAAAATAGAACCTTGGTGCACCTTCAATGGGAAAAACAGCCCGTTGGCACGGTCACTAGGCACCTTGATGTGAAAAACAACCTGTTGGGCACCTTCAGTGAGAAAAACAGAACCTTGGTGCACCTTTAGTGGGAAAAACAACCTATTGGCACGTTCATAAGGTACCTTCAGTGGGAAATATAGTCTGTTGGGCACCTTCAGTGGGGAAAACAACACATTCGTGCTCCTTCGATGGGCTAAACAGCTCGTCGGCATGGTCGCTAGGCTCCTTTTGTAGGAAAAACAGCACGTTGGTTCGCCTTTTGTGGGGCTTATTGGCATGGTCACTAGGCACCCTTGTGGGGAAAAAAAAACCATTAGGCACCTTTGGTTGGAAAAACAGAAACTTGGTGCACCTTCGGTGGGCAAAATAGCACATTGGCAAGGTTGCTAGGCACCTTCAGTGGGAGAAACAGCACCTTGGCGCACATTTGGTGGGAAAAACAGCCGGTTGGCATGGTTGCTAGGCACCTTCGATGGGAAAAATAGCCCATTGGGCACCTTCAATAGGAAAAACTGCACCTTGGTGCACCTTCGGTGGGCAAAATAGCCCGTTAGTAAGGTTGCTAGGCACCTTCAGTGGGGGAAAGAGCATATTGGTGCACCTTTGGTAGGCAAAATAGCATGTCGGCAAGGTATCTAGGTACCTTTAGTGGGAAAAAAGCAGCTTGGTGCACCTTTGGTGCGCAAAGTAGCTCGCCAGCATGGTCGCTAGGCACATTCAGTTGGAAAAACAGCACCTTGGTGTAACTTCGGTGGGAAAAACAGCACCTTCGGTGGACAAAATAGCCCAGCTGCAAGGATGTTAGGCACCTTCGATGGTAGAAACAACACCTTGGTGCACCTTTGGTGGGCAAAACAACCCATTGACATGGTCGCTAGGCACCTTTGTTAGGAAAAACAGCACCTTGGTATGCCTTCGTTAGGCAAAATAGCCCATCGGCAAAGTTGCTAGGAACCTTCAGTGGGAAAAATAGCCCGTTGACACAATCACTAAGCACATTTGGTGGGAGAAACAGCCTGTGGGGCACCTTCAGTGAGAAAAACAACATCTTGGTGTGCCTTCGATGGGTAAAATAGCACGTCGACATGGTCACTATGCACCTTCGGTAGGAAAAACAACCTGTTTGATACCTTCGATTGAAAAAACAGCACCTTGGTTCACCTTCGGTGGGCAAAGCAGCCTGTCAGCATGGATGCTAGGCAGCTTCGATGGAAAAAACAGCACATTTGTGCACATTCGGTGGGAAAAACAGCCTGTTGGCACGATTGCTAGGCAACTTCGGTGGGAAAATAAGCACCTTGCTGCACCTTTGTTGGGAAAAACTTCCCATTTGCACAGTCATTAGGTAACTTTAGTGGAAAAACAGACCGTTGGGCGCCTTTGGTGGGAAAACAATACATTGGTGCACTTTTGGAGGGCAAAACAGCTCATAGGCACGGTCGCTAGGTAGCTTCGGTGGGGAAAACAGTGCCTTGGTTCACCTTAGTTGGGAAAAACAGCCTGTTGCCACAGTCACTAGGCACCTTCAATGAGGAAAACAACCCGTTTGCAAAGTTGCTTGGCACCTTCGATGGGAGAAATAGCACGTTGGTGCACCTTTTTGGGAAAAACAGCTTGTCGGTACAGTCGCTAGGTACTTTTGGTGGGAAAAACAGCCCATTGGGCAACTTTGTTAAGAAAGATAGCATCTTGGTGCACTTTCTGTGGCAAACTAGCATGTCGGCATAGTCATTAGGCACATTCAGTGGGAGAAACAGCTCGTTGGCGCAGAATCTAGTCACCTTCGATGGGCAAAACAACAGGTTGGTGCCCCTTTGGTGGGCAAAACAGCCCGTTGGCGCGGTCGCTAGGCACTTTTTGTGGGAAAAATAGCCCGTTGGGCACCTTTGGTGGGGAAAATAACCCCTTGGTGCACCTTGGGTGGGCAAAACAACATGTTGGTATGGTTGCTAGGCACATTTGGTTAGAAAAATAGCTCGTTGGTAGGATCGCTAGGCACCTTCAATGGGAAAAACAACCTATTGGGCACCTTCGGCTGGAAAAATAGTGCCTTTGTGCACCTTCGGTGGCAAAACACTCCGTAAGCACAGATGCTAGGCACCTTTGGTGGGAAAAACAACACGATGGTGCACCTTTAGTGGGTAAAATAGCTCATCAGCAGGGTCGCTAGGCAACATGGGTGGGAAAAACAGCACCTTTGTTGACCTTTAGTGGGAAAAACTGCCTGTTGCCACGGTTAGTAGGCAGATTTGGTAGGAAAAACATCACCTTGGTGCATCTTCGGTGGGAAAAATAGCCCGTCGGCAAGGATAGTAGGCACCTTCGGTGGGAAAAACAACCCATTGGCATGGTCGCTAGGCACCTTCGGTGGGCAAAATAACCTGTCAACATGGTTGCTAGGCACCTTCAGTGGGAGAAAGAACACGTTGGTGCACCTTTGGTGCGTAAAATAGCCTGTTGACAAAGTCACTAAGCCTTTTGTGGGAAAAACAACCCATTGGGCACCTTCGGTGAGAAAAACAGCACCTTGGTGCATCTTGGGTGGGCAAATCAGCAAGTCGGCACGGTTGCTACGCACATTCGGTGGGAAAAATGGCCCGTTGGCACAATCGCTAAGCACTTTTGGTGGGAAAAACAGCCTGTTGGGCACCTTCAGCTGGAAAAACAGCTCCTTGGTGCATCTTTGGTAGGCAAAACAGCTTGTCAGTATGGATGATGGGCACCTTCGGTGGGAAAAACAGGACATTGGTGCACCGTTGGTGGGAAAAATAGCCCGTCGGCATGGTCGGTGGGCACCTTCAGTAGGAAAAATAGCACCCTTGGTGGGCAAAATTGTCAGGCACAGGCACTAGGCATCTTCGATGGGAAAAACATCACATTGGTGCACCTTTGGTGGGAAAAACAACTCGTCAGCATGGTCAGTAGGCATTTATCTAGGGAAAACAACATCTTGGTGGGAAAAACAATCCCATTAGAGACGTTCGGTAGGAAAAATAGCACATTGGTGCACCTTCGATGGATAAAGTAGCCTGTCAGCAATGTTGCTAGGCACCTTCGTGGGAGAACAACCCGTTAGGCACCTTCGGTGAGAAAAACAGAACCTTGGTGAGAAAAATAGCGCCTTGGTTCACATTGGGTGGGCAAAACAGCACATCACCACAGTCCCTAGGCACATTCGGTGGGAAAAATAGCCTGTTGGGCACCTTTGGTTAGAAAAACAGCACCTTAGTGCACCTTCGGTGGGCAAAACAGCCCGTCAGGATGAACAATAGGCACCTTCGGTGGGAAAAACAAGACGTTGGTGCACCTTCAGTGGGAAAAGCAACCCACTGGCACGGTCATTAAGCACCTTTGGTGGGAAAAACAACACTTTGGTGCACCTTGGGTGGGCAAAACAGCCCATTGGCACAGCTGTTAGGACACTTCGGTGGGAAAAACAGCCCGTCGGCACGGTCGCTAGGCACCTTCGATAGGAAAAACAGCACGTTGGTGCACCTTCAATAGGGAAAACAACTCATTTTCACGGTCACTAGGCATCTTCAATGGGAAAAAAAAAAGCCCATTGGGCACCATCGGTTGAAGAACAACACATTGGTGCACTTTCGGTAGGAAAAATAGCTAGCCGTCAAGGTTGCTAGGAACCTTCGATGGGAGAAGTAGTACATTGGTGCACATTTGGTGGGGAAAATAGCCCATTGGCACGGTCACTAGGCCCGTTGGGCACCTTCGATGGAAAAAACAGCACCTTTGTGCACCTTCGGTGGGCAAAATAGCCCGTCAGCAAGGTTGCCAGGCACCTTCGGTGGGAGAAAGAGCACGCTGGTCCACCTTCGGTGGGCAAAACAGCTCGTCAACAATGTTTCTAGGAACCTTCGGTAGGAAAAACAGCAGCTTGGAGCACCTTCAGTGGACAAAACAGCTCTTCGGTACTATCACTAGGCACATTCGGTAGGGAAAACAACACCTTGGTGCATCTTTGGTGGGAAAAACAGCCCGTTGGCACGGTCTCTAAGCACCTTTGATGCCAAAAACAGTAATTTGGTGCATCTTCGGTGGGCAAATTAGCCCATCGCCAAGGTTGCTAGGCACATTTGGTGAGAGAAAGAGCACATTGGTGCAACTTTGGTGGGCAAAACATCCCGTCGACACGGTCGATAAGCTTTTTTAATGGGAAAAACAGCCCATTGGGCACCTTCGGTGAGAAAAAAACATCTTGGTGTACCTTAGGTGGGGAAATCAGCACATCGGCACGATCGCTAGGCACATTCAGTGGGAAAAGCAGCCCTTTGACATGGTTTCTAGGCACCTTCAGTGAAAAAAATAGGCAGTTGGGTAACTTCGATTGGGAAAACAACACCTTCGGTTGGAAAAACAGCACCTTGGTACACCTTCAGTTGGCAATACAGCCTGTTAGCACGGATGCTGGGCACCTTTGATGGGAAAAATATCCCTTTGGCATGGTCGCTAGGCACCTTCGATGTGGAAGACAGCACCTTTGGTGGGCAAAATTGCTCGTTAGCACGGATGCTAGACACCTTCGGTGGGAAAAACAGCACATTGGTGCACCTTTGGTGGGTAAAATACCCCGTCAACACGGTCGCTTGGCTATTTAGCTAGGAAAAACAACACTTTGATGGGAAAATCAACACATTGGGCATGGTCGCTTGGCACCTTGGGTACGAAAAACAACACATTGATGCACCTTTGATAGGCAAAACAGCTCGTCAGAAAGGTCGCTAGCCATTTTCGATGGGAAAAGCAATACCTTGGTGCAACCTCGATAGGAGAAACAGCCCATTGGCACAGTCACTAGGCCCCTTCAATGGGAAAAACAATCCATTGGCCACCTTTGGTGGGAAAAACAACACATCGGCAAGGTTGTTAGGCACCTTCAGTGGGAGAAATAGCACCTTGGTGCATGTTCGGTGGGAAAAGCAACCCATTGGCACGGTCGCTAAGCACCTTCAGTGGGAAAAACAGCCCATTGGGTACCTTCGATGGGAAAAACAGCACCTTGGTGCAACTTCAGTAGGCAAAATAGCCCATTAGCAAGGTCCCTGAGCACCTTCAGTGGGAGAAAGAGCACATGGTGCACCTTCGGTAGGAAAAAAAGCACGTCAGCAAGGTATCTAGGCACATTCAGTTGGAAAAACAACAGCTTGATTCACCTTCGGTGGGCAAAATAACCTATCGACATGGTTGCTAGGCACCTTCGGTTGGAGAAAGAGCATGTTGCTGCCTCTTTGGTGGGAAAAACAGCACTTCGACAAGGTTTCTAGGCATCTTTGATGGGAAAAATACTAGCTTGGTGCACCTTCGTTGGGAAAAACAACACATTTGTGCACCTTTGGTGGGAAAAACAGCACATTAGTGCAACTTCGGTAGGAAAAATTGCTCCTTGGAGCACCTTTGGTGGGTAAAATAGTCTTTCAGCATGGTCACTAGGCACCTTCAGTGGGAAAAACAGTACGTTGGTGCACCTTCGATGGGTAAAACAGCCCGTCGGCATATTGCTAGGCAACTTTGTTACAAAAAACAGAACCATGGTGTGCCTTTAGTGGGAAAAATAGCCCATTGGCATGGTTGCCAGGCACCTTCTGTCGGAAAAACAATCCTTTGGGCACCTTCAGTGGGAAAAGAGCTCCTTCGTTGGCCAAAACAGCCCATTTGCACGGTCGCTAGGCAACTTCGATGGGAAAAACAAAACCTTGGTGCGCCTTTGGTGGGAAAAACAACCCATTGGTATGGTTGCTAGGCACCTTCTGTGGGAAAAACAATTTGTTGGGCACCTTCGGTAGGAAAAACAACTTGTTGGGCATCTTCAATGGGAAAAAGAGCACCTTTGGCGGCGAAAACAGCCGATCTATATAGTTACTAGGTGACTTCGGTAGAAAAAAAGCACCTCGGTGCACCTTCGATGGGTAAAACAGTCTGTCAGCACAGACACTAGGCACCTTCGGTGGGAAAAATAGCACATTGGTGCACCTTCGGTCGGCAAAATAGCCCTTCTGCACATTTAGTGCAAAAAACAAGACTTTGGTACACCTTCGATGGGCAAAACTGCACGTTGGTACGATCGCTATGCATCTTTGATGAAAAAAACACCTTATTGGCAGGCACGCTGGGCAACTTTGGTGGGAAAAATAGCACGTTGGTGCACCTTAGGTGGGCAAAATAGCCCGTTGGAAACATCGCTAGGTACGTTCGGTGGGAAAAACAACATGTTGGTGCACCTTTGGTGGGAAAATCAGCCCGTTGGCACGGTCGCTAGGCAACTTTTGTGGGAAAAACAACACCTTGATGCACCTTCGTTGGGAAAAACAGCCCATTTGCACGATCACAAGACACCTTCGGTGGGAAAACAGTCCATTGGGCACCGTCGGTGGGAAAAACAGCCTGTTGGGCATCTTCAGTGGGAAAAGCAACATCTTTGGTGGGCAAAATAGCTCGCTGGTATGGTCGCTAGGCAACTTCGATGGGAAAAACAGCACCTTGGTGCACCTTAGGTGGGCAAAACAACCTGTTGGGAACTTCAGTGGGAAAAACAACACTTACGCATGATTGGTATGCACCTTTGGTGGGAAAAACCCATTGACATGGATGTTGGGCAACTATGGTGGGAAAAATAGCACGTTGGTGCACCTTCGATGGAAAAAATAGCCCATTGGGCATCTTCGGTGGGAAAAACAACCTGTTGGTAACCTTCAGTGGGAAAAATAGCACCTTTGATGGGCAAAAGAGCCCATCGACATGGTCGCTAGGCAACTTCGGTGGGAAAAACAACACCTTGGTGAACCTTAGGTGGGAAAAAAAACCCATTGGCACAGTCGCTAGGCACCTTTTGTAGGAAAAACAGCCTATTGGGTACCTTCGATGGGAAAAACAGCACTTTGGAGCACCATCGGTGGGCAAAATAGCACGTTGATGCACCTTCAATGGGCAAAACAGCCAATTAGCACGGTCGCTAGGCAAATTCGGTGGGAAAAATAGCACCTTCGTGCACCTTTGGCGGGAAAAACAACCTATTGGCACGATAGCTAGACACCCCCAGTGGGGAAAACAGCTCGTTGGGCACCTTCGTGGGAAAAACAACCTGTTGGGCACCTTCGGTGGGTAAAATAGCCCACCTGCACAGTCACTGGGCAACTTCGATAGGTAAAACAACACCTAGGTGCACCTTCGGTGGGGAAAACATTCTGTCAGCATTAATGCTAGGCACCTTTGGCAGGAAAAATGGCATGTTGGTGCAGCTTTGGTGGGCAAAACAAACCATTGGCATGGTCGCTATGTACCTTGGGCGGGAAAAACAGCACCTTGGTGCACCTTCGGTGGGCAAAACAACCCATTGGAACGGTTAATAGACACTTTCGTGGGAAAAACTACCCGTTGGGCAACTTTGGTGAGAAAAACAGATCCTTCGGAATCTTCGATGGGCAAAATAGCCCGTTGGCATGCACGCTAGGCACCTTTGGTGTGAAAAATAACATGTTCATGCACCTTCGGTGGGTAAAATAGCCCGTTGTCACTGTCGCTAGGAGACCTCGATTGGAAAAATAGCACATTGCTGCAACTTCGGTTGGAAAAATAGCTCGTCGGCATAGTTGCTAGGCACGTTCGGTAGGAAAAACAGCTCGTTGGGCACCTTCGGTGGGAAAAACAACACCTTCGTGCACCTTTGATGTGAAAAACAGCCAGTTGGCATGATTGCTAGGACACTTTGGTAGGAAAAACTGTAGCTTGGTGCACCTTCGGTGTAAAAAATAGCCCATTGGCAAGGTCCCTAGGAACCTTCGAGGGGAAAAAAACCTGTTGGACAACTTCAATGGGAAAAACCACACCTTAGTGCTCCTTCGGTGGGCAAAATATCCCGTCTGTAAGGTCGCTATGCACCTTGGGTGGGAGAAAGAGCACATTGGTGCAACTTCGGTGGGCCAAACAGCACTTTGGTGAACCTTTGGTGGGAAAATAACACGTTGGCACGATCGCTATGCACCTTCGGTGGGAAAAACATCCCATTGGCACGAATGCTAGGCAAATTTGATGGGGAAAATAGCATGTTGGCGCACCTTCGGTAGGCAAAACAGCCCATTGGAAACGTCGCTAGGCACCTTTGGTGGGAAAAACAACACATTGGTGCACCTTTGGTGGGAAAAACAGCCCATTGGTACGGTCTTTAGGTAACTTCTGTGGGAAAAATAGCACCTTAGTGCACCGTTGGTGGGAAAATAGACCATTGCCACGGTCGCAAGGAACCTTTAGTGGGAAAAATAGCCTATTGGGCACCTTAGGTGAAAAAAACAACCTTTTGGGCAACTCTGCTGGGAAAAACAACACCTTTGGTGGGCAAAACAACCTGTCGGTACGTTCCCTAGTCAACTTTGGTAGGACAAACAACACATTGGTGCATCTTATGTGGGCGAAAGAGCCAATCGGCACGGTCGCTACGTAGCTTCAGTGCGAGAAACACCACATTGGTGCACCTTCAGTGAGAAAAACAACCCATTGCCACGGTCATTAGGCACCTTCTGTGGGAAAAACAACCTATTAGGCACCTTCGGTGGGAAAAATAGCACCTTCGTGCACCTTTGGTGGGCAAAACAGTATTTCAACACGGACGCTAGGCACCTTCGATGGGAAAAATAGCATGTTGATGCACCTTCGATGGGCAAAATAGCCCATCGGTATGGTCGCTAGGCACCTTCGGTGGGAAAAATAGCAGCTGGGTGCATCTTCGATGGGCAAAATAGCTCATTGACAAGGGGTTTAGGCACCTTTGGTGGGAAAAAGAGCTCGTTAGTTCACCTTTTGTGGGAAAAAGAGCTCGTTAGTTCACCTTTGGTGGGAAAAATAGCTCGTCAACACGGTAACTAGGCACCTTCGGTGAGCAAAACAGCCCATTGGCACGATTATCAGGCAACCTTGGTGGGAAAAAAAGCCTGCTGGGCACCTTCGATAGGAAAAAAATCACTTTTCCTAGGCACGATCGCTATGCACCTGTGGTGGGCAAAACAGACCATTGGCACGAATGCTAGGCAGCTTTGGTAGGAAAAATAGCACGTTGGCGCACCATCGGTGGGCAAAATAGCCCATTGGAAGCGTCGCTAGGCACTTTCGGTGGGAAAAACAGCCCGTTCGCAGGATCCCTAAGCAGCTTCAGTGGGAAAAATAGCATCTTGGTGCAGCTTCAGTGGGAAAAACAGCTCATTGGCACGGTCACTATGCACCTTCGATGGGAAAAACAGCCCGTTAGGCACCTTCGATGGGAAAAACGGCCTATTAGGAACATTAGGTGGGAAAACAACACCTTCGGTGGGCAAAACAGCTCATCGACACAGTTGCTAGGCAACTTTGTTGGGAAAAACAACACGTTGGTGCACCTTAGGTGGGGAAAAGAGCCAGTGGCAATGGTCATTATGTAGCTTCGGTGGGAAAAATAACACATTGGTGCACCTTCGGTGGGAAAAATAGCCCGTTGGCACGGTCTCTAGGCAACTTAAGTCAGAAAAACAGCACCTTGGTGCGCCGTCGATGATAAAATGGCCCGTTGGCACAGTCTCTAGGCACCTTTCGTGGGAAAAAAAGCACGTCAGCACGATCACCATGTACCTTCGGTGGGCAAAAGAACACATTGGCATGGATGCTAGGAAGCTTTGGTGAGAAAAACAACAAGTTGACATACCTTCGGTAGGTAAAACATCCCATTGGAAGTGTCGCTAGGCAACTTCGGTGGGAAAAAAGTTGGTTGGGCACCTTCGATGGGAAAAACAACCTATCGGGATGGTCCCTAGGCAACTTCCGTGGGAAAAACAGCACCTTGGTGTAGCTTCGGTGGGGAAATGAGCACATTGGTGCATCTTCAATGTGCAAAACAGTCCGTCAGCATGGTCTGCATGCATTTTTTTTGGGAAAAACTGCCCGTTTAGCACCTTCGGTGATAAAAAAATAGCACCTTGGTGCGCCTTCGGTGGGCAAAATAGCACCTTGGAAGTGTCACTAGGCACCTTCGGTGGGAAAAACAACACGTCAGTACGATTGCTATGCACCTTCGATGGGCAAAACAGCCCGTTGGCACAATTACTAGACTACTTTGGTGGCAAAAACAGCAGCTTGGTGCACCTTCAGTGGGCAAAACAGTTTGGCAGCATGAAAGCTAGGTTCCTTCGGGGGGAAAAGCAGCACGTTGGTGCACCTTCAAAGGGTAAAACAACCCATTGGCATGGTTGCTAGGCACCTTTCGTAGGAAAAAGAGCACGTTGGTGCACCTTCGATGGGAAAATTAGCCCGTGGCACAGTCGCTAGGCAACTTCGTTAGGAAAAACAGCACTTTGGTGCACCTTCAATGGGAAAAACAACCCATTGGCAAGGTTGCTAGGAACCTTCGGTGGGAAAAATAGCCTATTGGGCACCTTTGGTGGAAAAAACAACAACTTTGGTGGGCAAAACAGCCCGTCTGCATAGTCGTTAGGCAGCTTCGGTGGGAAAAATAGTACCTCGGCGCACCTTCAGTGGGGAAAATAGTCTATCGGCACGGACACTGGGCATCTTCAGTGGGAAAAACAACACTTTGGTGCACCTTCGGTGTGTAAAATAGCCCATTGACAGGGTCGCTAGGACACCTCAGTAGGAAAAACAAACCGTTGGGCACCTTCAATGGTAAAAACAGAACCTTTGGTGGGCAAGAGAGTCCATTGGCATGGCTACTAGGCACCTTCTGTGGGAAAAGTAAAATGTTGTTGCACCTTTGGTGGGCGAAAGAGCCCGTCGGCACAATCGCTAGGACACAACAGCGGGAAAAACAACACATTGGTGCAACTTCGTTGAGAAAAACAGACCGTTGGGCACCTTTGGTGACAAAAACAACACCTTGGTGCACCATCAGTGGGAAAAACAACCCATCGTCATGATTGCTAGGCACCTTTGGTGCGCAAAATAGCCCGTTGGTGAACCTTAGACAAGAAAAATAGACCGTTGGCACGGTCGCTAGGACACCTCGATGGGAAAAAGAGCACTTCAATGCACCTTCGGTGTGAAAAACTGCCCATTGGCAAGGTCGCTGGACACCTTGAGTGGGAAAAATAGACCGTTGGTCACCTTCGATGGGAAAAATGACACCTTGGTGCACCTTCGGTGGGCAAAATAGCCCTTTGGCGCATTCTTCAAACTCCTTCTATGAGCAAAACAGCTCCTTTTGGTGGGAAAAATAGCCCATTGGCACGGTTGCTACACACCTTCTGTGGGAAAAATAGCCCGTTGGGCAACTTCGGTAGGAAAAACAACACATTGGTGTACCTTCCATGGGTCAAACAACCCATTGGCATGGTTGCTAGGAACCTTTGATGGGCAAAACAACCCATTGGTGAACCTTTAGTAGGCAAAACAACCTGTTGGCATGATCGCTAGGACACTTTGGTGCAAAAAACAGCACCTTGGTGCACCTTCGGTGGGAAAAAGAGCTTGTTGATCACCTTTGGTGGGACAAATAACACCTTGGTGCACCTTCGATGGGAAAAATAGCGCTTCAATGGGAAAAATAGCACGTTGGTGCACCTATGATGGGCAAAACAGCCCGTTGGTAGGGCCGCCAAGTACCTTCGGTGGGAAAAACAAGACATTGGTGCACCTTTGGTGGGAAAAATAGCCCGTCGGCAAGGTTGCTAGGCACCTTCGCTGGGAGAAAGAGCATGTTGGTGAACCTTGAGTGGACAAAACAACCCGTTGGCATGGTTGCTAGGTACCTTTGGTGGGAAAAACAGCCCATTAGTCACCTTCGGTTTGTAAAATAGCACCTTGCTGCCCCTTTGGTGGGCAAAATAACCCGTCGGAAAGTTTGCTAGGCACCTTCGCTACGAGAGAGAGCACATTGATGCACCTTTGGTGGGAAAATTAGCTTGTCAACACGATTGCTGGGCACCTTCGGTGGGAAAAACAACACCTTGGTGTGTCTTTAGTGGGAGAAACAGCTCGTCAGGCAACTTCGATGGGAAAAATGACACCTTGGTCTCCTTCGATAGGGGAAAAAACGCGTCGGCAAGGTCACGTGCAAAGCAGCATATTGGTACGATCGATATACACCTTTGGTGAAAAGAACAGCCTATTGGTAGGGACACTGGGCAATTTTGGTGGGAAAAATAGCACGTTGGTGCACCTTTGATGGGAAAAATAACCCATTAGAAACATCACTAGGCACCTTCGGTGGGAAAAACAACATGTTAGTGCACCTTTGGTGGGAAAATCAACACGTTGGCACAGTCGCTAGGCAACTTCGATGGGAAAAACTACACCTTGATGTACCTTCGTTAGGAGAAACAACCCATTGGCACGGTCGTAAAGCACCTTCGGTGGGAAAAACAGCCCCTTAGGCACCTTTGGTGGGAAAAATAGCCTGTTAGGTAACTTCGGTGGGAAAAACATCACCTTTGGTGGGTAAACCAGCCTGTCGGCATGGTCGCTAGGCAACTTCAGTGGGAAAAATGGTACCTTGGTGCACCTTAGGTAGGCAAAACAGCCTATTGGGAACTTGGGTGGGAAAAATAACACGTCGGCACGATCACTATCACCTTTTGTGGGAAAAACAACCCATTGGCATGGATGCTAGGCAATTATTGTGGGAAAAATTGCACATTGGTGCAACTTCGGTAGGCAAAACAACCCATTGGGCACCTTCGATGGGAAAAACAACCTATTGGGAACCTTCGATGGGAAAAACAACACCTTCGGTGGGCAAAAGAGCTCGTCGGCATGGTCACTAAGCAACTTTGGTGCACCTTAGGTGGGTTAAAGAGCCAATCGGCACACTACCTTCGGTCGAAAAAACAACTCATTGACATGGTCGCTAGGCAACTTCTTTGGGAAAAACAGTCTGTTGGCCACCTTTGGTGGGAAAAATAGCACTTTGGTGCACCATCTATGGGCAAAATAGCACGTTGATGCACCTTCGATGGGCAAAACAGCCCATCGGCACGGTAGCTAGGCAACTTCAGTAGGAAAAATAACACCTCTGTGAACCTTTGGTGGGAAAATCAACTCGTTGGCACGACCACTAGGCACCTTCAGTGGGGAAAACAGCCCGTTGGGCACCTTCTGAGCAGCCTATTGGGCACCTTGAGTGGGTAAAAGAGCACCTTCAGTGGGCAAAACAACCCATCCTCACAGTCACTAGGCAACTTCGGTAGGTAAAACAACAGCTAGGTGCACTTTCGGTGGGAAAAGCAATCTATCAGCATGGATGCTAGGCACCTTTGACAAGAAAAACAACACGTTGGTGCACCTTCGTTGGGTAAAACAACCCATCGGTATGGTCGCTAGACACCTTCGGTGGAAAAAACAGCACCTTGGTGCAACTTCGGTGGGCAAAACAACCCATTCGCGCAGTCGCTAGGCACCTTTAGTGGCAAAAACGGTCCGTTGGGCACCTTTGATCAGAAAAACAGCTTGTTGGGCACCTTGGGTGGGAAAATAGCCCATTGGCACGGTTGCTAGGCACCTTCGTAGGAAAAACAACCAGTTGGGAACCTTTGGTGAGAAAAACAAATCCTTGGGCACCTTTGGTGGGCACAATAGCCCGTTGACATGTACGCTAGGCACCTTCGATGGGAAAAATAACACGTTCGTGCACCTTCTGTGGGTAAAATTGCTTGTTGACACTATTGCTAAGAGACTTCGGTTGGAAAAACAGCACATTGGTGCAACTTCAGTAGGAAAAATAGCCCGTGGGAATGGTCACTAGGCACCTTCGGTAGGAAAAACAACACGTTAGGCACCTTTGGTAGGAAAAACAACACCTTTGTGCACCTTCGGTGCAGAAAATAGCACCTTCGATGGGCAAAACAACCCATCGACACGGACACTACTTACCTTCAGTGGGCAAAACTACCCGTCAGCACGTTCGCTAGGCACCTTCGATGGGAAAAACAGCACATTGGTGCACCTTCAGTGGGAAAATTAGCACGTTGGTGCACCTTCGATAGGCAAAACAGCTCGTTGACATGGCCACTAGGCAACTTCGATGGGAAAAACAACTCCTAGGTGCAACTTCGATGTGAAAAACAACTCGTTGGCACGGTTACTAGGCACCTTCAGTGGGAAAAACAACCCACTAGGCACCTTTGGTGGGAAAAACAACACAATGGTTCACCTTCAATAGGAAAAATAGCCCATCGGCAAGATTGCTGGGTATCTTCGATTGGAGAAACGGCACCTTGGTGCACATTTGGTGGGAAAAATAGCCTGTTGGCATAGTTGCTAGGCAACTTTAGTGGTAAAAACAACCCATTGGGCAGCTTTGATGGAGAAATAACACCTTGGTGCACCTTCGACGGGGGAAATAGCCCGTTAGCAGGTCTGCTAGGCACCTTTGGTGGGAGAAAGAGCACGTTGGTGCTCCTCTGGTGCGCAAAGTAGCTCGTCCGTGGGGTAGCTAGGCACCTTCAGTAGGAAAAACAACAGCTTGGTACACCTTCAGTGGGCAAAGCAGCTCATCATCATGGCTGCTAGGCAACTTCAGTGGGAAAAATGGCAACTTGGTGCACCTTCGGTGGGAAAAAGAACACGTTGGTGCACCGTCAGTGGGAAAAATAGCCCGTCTGCAAGGATGCTAGGCACCTTTGATGAGAGAAACAACACCTTGGTGCAGCTTTGGTTGGTAAAACAGCCCATTGCCACAGTCATTAGACACCTTCGGTGGGAAAAACAGCACCTTGGAGCATTTTTTAAGGCAAAATAGCCCATGGGAAAGGTTGCTAGGAATCTTCGGTGGGAAAAAGAGCATGTTGGTGCACCATTGGTGGGCAAAACATCCCGCCGGCAAGGTCGCTAGGCACTTTTGGTAGGTAAAACAGCCTGTTGGGCACCTTCTATGAGAAAAATAGCACCTTGGTGCACCTTTGGAGGGCAAAACAGCATGTCGGCACGGTCGCTAGGAACCTTCGATGGGAAAAACAACCTGTTTGGCACTTTCGGCTGGAAAAACAACACCTTGGTTCACCTTCGGTGGGTAATACGGCCCGTCAGCATAAATGCTAGACACCTTCAGTAGGAAAAATAGCACATTGTCGCACTTTCAGTAGGAAAAACAACTTGTGGGCACGGTCGCTAGGCAACTTCGGTGGGCAAAACAACATCTTGGAGCACCTTCGGTGGGAAAAAATACCCATTGGCTAGGTAACTTTAGTGGGGAAAACAAATCGTTAGGCACCTTTGGTAGGATAAATAGCACATTGGTGTACTTTCGGTGGGCAAAACAACCTGTCGGCATGGTCGCTAGGCAACTTCAGTGGGAAAAACAGCGCCTGGGTAGACCATCGATGGGAAAAACAACCAGTTCTTATGGTCACTAAGCACCTTCGTGGGAAAAAATATCCGTTGGGCACCTTCGGTGGAAAAAACAAAACCTAGGTGCACCTTCGGTGGGAAGAACAAGTCGTTGGCAGGATTGCTAGGCACCTTTGTGGGAAATACAAACTAATGGGCACCTTCGTTGAGAAAAACAGAACCTTGGTGCACCTTTGGTGGGAATAAAAGTCCGTTGGCACAGTCGCTAGGCCCCTTCAGTGGGCAAAAGTGCCTGTCGGCACGATCGCTTGGCACCTTCGGTGGGAAAAACAACACGTTGGTGCACCTTCGGTGCACAAAACAACTCGTCGACACTATCGCTAGGGAACTTCAGTCGAAAAAACAACAACTTGGTCCATCTTTAGTTAGAAAAACATCAGTTTCCAAAGTCACTAGGCACCTTCGGTGGGGAAAACAGCACGTCGACACGGTTGCTATGCACATTTGGTGGGAAAAATAGCTCATCAGCAAGGTTGCTATGCACCTTCAATAAAAGAAAGAGCATGCTGGTGCACCTTCGGTAGGCAAAACAACCCATCGGCAAGGGTGCTAGGCACCTTTGGTGGGAAAAACAAAAGCTTTGTGCACCTTCGGTGGGCAAAGCAGCTCGTTGGCACGGTTGTTAGGAACATTTGGATGGAAAAATAGCACCTTGGTGCACCATCGGTAGGAAAAATAGCACCTTGGTGCACCTTCAATGGGCAAAATAGCCCGTCTACAAGGATACAACACATTGGTGCACCTTCAGTGGGCAAAATAACCCATCGGCAAGGTTGCTGGGCACCTTCAGTGGGAGAAACAACACCTTGGTACACGTTTAGTGGGAAAAATAGACTATTGGCACCGTTGCTAGGCACCTTCAGTGGGAAAAACAACACCTTGGTGCATCTTCAACGGGCAAAATAACCCGTCAACAAGGTTGCTAGGCACCTTCAGTGGGAGAAAGAGCACGTTAGTGCTTCTTTGGTGGGCAAAACAGCTCGTCGACAAGGTTACTAAGCACCTTCATTGGGAAAAACAATAGCTTGCTGCATTTTCGGTGGGGAAAGCAGCTTGTCAACATGGTCACTTGGGAAATTCGGTGGAAAAAAAGTAACTTTTTGCATCTTCGGTGGGAAAAACAGCAGCTTGGTGCACCTTCAGTGGGCAAAATAGTCCGTCTGCAAGGATGCTAGGCACCTTCGATGGGCAAAACAGCACCTTGGCGCAGCTTTGGTTGGAAAAACAGCCTATTGGCAGGGTCACTAGGCACCTTCGATGGGGATAACAGCTCCTTGGTGCACATTCGTTAGGAAAAATAGCTCATCGGTAAGGTTGCTAGGAACCTTCGATGGCAGAAAGAGCACGTTGGTGCACCATTGGTGGGCAAAACAACCCGTCAGCTCAGTCACTAGGCACTTTTGGTGGGAAAAATAGCCCATTAGGCACCTTCGATGAGAAAAACAGCAGCTTGGTGCACCTTTGGAGGGCAAAACTGCACGTCAGCACGGTGGGAAAAATAGCCTGTTTAGCACTTTCAGTTGGAAAAACAACACCTTTGTGCAACTTCGGTGGGTAAAACAGCCGGTCAGCATGGATGCTAGGTACCTTTGGTGGGAAAAATAAGACATTGTTGCACCTTCGGTGGGAAAAATAGCTTGTTTAGCACTTTCGGTTGGAAAAACAACAGCTTGGTGCAGCTTCGATGGGTAAAACAGCCGGTCAGCATGGATGCTAGGCATCTTTGGTGGGAAAAATAGCACATTGTTGCACCTTCAGTGGGAAAAATAGCCCGTTGGCACGGTCGCTAGGCAGCTTCGGTGGGAAAAGCAGCACCTTGGTGCACCTTCGGAGGAAAAAAATGCCCATTGGCAGGGTTGCCAGATAACTTCAGTGGGAAAAACAAACCCATTGGGCACCTTCAGTGGGAAAAACAACACCTTGGTCCACCTTCGGTGGAAAAAATAGCCCATTGGCATCGTCCCTAGGCAATTTCGGTGGGAAAAGTAGCACCTTGGCGCAGCTTCGGTGGGGAAAACAGCCCCTTGGCACAGTTGCTAGGCACCTTCAGTGGCAAAAACAGTCCGTTGGGCACCTTCGGTCAGAAAACAGCCTGTTGTGCATCTTGGGAGGGAAAAATAGTACCTTTGGTGGCAAATTAACTCATCGGCATGGTCGCTAGGCAACTTCGGTGGGAAAAATAGCAACTTGGTGCACCTTTGATGGGAAAAAGAGCCAGTCGACACTGTTGCCATGTAGCTTCGATGGGAAAAATAGCATATTGGTGTAACTTTGATGGAAAAAACAACCCATCAGCATAGTGGCTAGGCACCTTCGGAGGGAAAAAAATTTTGATGGGCACCTTCAATCAGAAAAATAGCCTGTTGGCCACCTTCAGCATGAAAAACAGCACCTTCGGTGGAAAAAAACCCCATCAACACTATCACTAGGCAACTACAGTGGGAAAAACAGCACCTTGGTGCACCTTAGTTGGGGAAAAGAGCTACTGGGCACAGTCGCTACGCAGCTTCAGTGGGAAAAACAACACATTGGTGCACCTTCGGTGAGAAAAAAAACCATCGGCACAGTCGCTACTCACCTGCGGTGGGAAAAATAGCCAGTTGGGAAACTTCAGTGGGAAAAACAGCAGCTTGGTGCACCTTCCGTGGGCAAAACAGTCTGTCAGTACAAAAGCTACGCACCTTCGGCGGGAAAACAGTACGTTGGTGCACCTTCGAAGGGTAAAATAGCCCATTGGCACGGTCGCTAGGCACCTTTGGCAGAAAAAGAGCACGTTGGTGCACCTTCGGTGGGAAAATCAGCTCATCGGCACGGTCGTTAGGCAACTTCGGCGGGAAAAACAACACCTTGGTGCACCTTCGATGGGAAAAACAACCTACTAGCAAGGTCACTAGGCACCTTCGGTGGGAAAAATAGCCGATTGGGAACCTTTGGTGGGAAAAATAGCACCTTCAGTGGGCAAAACAACCAGTCTGTATAGTCACTAGGCAACTTCGGTGGGAAAAACAACACCTCGGTGCATCTTTGGTAGGGGAAACAGTCTGTCAGCATGGACGCTAGGCACTTTCGGTGGGAAAAACAACACTTTGGTGCACCATTGGTGGGTAAAATAGCCCATTGACAAGGTCGCTAGGACACCTCAATGGGAAAAAGAATGCATTCGTGCAACTTTGGTGGGAAAAACAGACCGTTAGGCACCTTCAATGGGAAAAATAGCACCTTTGATGGGCAAGACATTCCGTTGGCATGGACGCTAGACACCTTCTATGGGAGAAATAGCATGATGTTGCACCTTTGGTGGGTGAAAGAGCTCGTTGGCGAAATCGCTAGGACACCACGGTGGGAAAAAGAGCACATTGGTGCAACTTCGGTGGGAAAAATAGATTGTTGGGCACCTTTGGTGAGAAAAACAACACCTTGGTGCACCATCAGTGGGCAAAACAACCCATCGTCATGATCGCTAGGCACCTTCAGTGCACAAAATAGCCCGTTGGTGAACCTTCGGTGGGCAAAACAACCTATTAGCATGGTCGCTAGGACACCTCGATGGGAAAAAGAGCACCTTGGTATGCCTTCGGTGTGAAAAACAGCCCATTGGCAAGGTTGTTGGGCACTTTGAGTGGGGAAAATAGCCCGTTGGGCAGCGTCAGTAGGAAAAATGACACCTTGGTGCACCTTTGGTTGGAAAAATTGGCCATCGGCAGGGTCGCTAGCCATCTTTTGTGGAAAAAACAGCCCGTTGGGCACCTTCGATATGAAAAATAGCAACTTAGTGCAACTTCGGTGGGAAAAACAGCACCTTGGTCGGAGAAACAACACGTTGCTAGGAACCTTCAGTGGGAGAAACAACACATTGGTGCACCTTTGGTGGGCGAAACAGCTATTCGGCACATTTGTCAAGCACCTTCGATGAGTCAAACTAATCCTTTTGGTGGGAAAAATAGCCCATTGGTGAGGTCGCTAGGCACCTTATGTGAGAAAAACAGCCCGTTGGGCACCTTCAGTGGGAAAAACAACACGTTGGTGTACCTTCATTGGGTCAAACAGCCATTAGCACAGTCGCTAGGCACATTTGATGGGCAAAACAACCCATTGGTAAATCTTCGGTAAGAAAAACAGCCCGTTGGCATGATCGCTAGGACACTTCGGTGTGAAAAACAGCACCTTGGTGCACCTTTGGTGGGCAAAATAGCCTTTCGGCATGGTAGCAAGGCAACTTCGGTAGGAGAAACAACATGTTGGTGCAACCCTTCGGCACAGCCGCTAGGCACTTTCATTGTGAAAAATAGCACCTTTCGAAAGGAAAAATAGCCTATTGGTATGGTCGTTAGGCACCTTGCGCGGGAAAAATAGCCCGTTGGGATCCTTCAGTGGGAAAAATAGCATCTTGGTGCACCTTTAGTGGGCAAAATAGCCCGTCGGCACAGTTGCTAGGCACCTTCGATGGGCAAAATAGCCCATTGGTGCACCTTTGGTGGGAAAAACAGCACGTTGGCAAGGCCGCTAGGACACTTCGGTGGGAAAAATAGTACATTGGTGCACGTTAGGTAGGAAAAATAGCCTATGGCCATGGTAGCTAGACATCTTTAGTGGGAAAAACAACATGTTGGTCCACCTTCGGTAGGCAAAATAGCCCGTCAACACAGTCCCTAGGTAACTTCGATGGGAAAAACTGCACGTTGATACATCACCGGTGGGAAAAACTGCTCATTGGCAAAGTCACTAGGCACCTTTGGTGGGAAAACAGCCCGTTGGTTAGCTTCGGTGGGAAAAATAGCAGCTTGGTGAACCTTCGGTGGGAAAAATAGCCCGTCGACAAGTTGCTAAGCCCCTTTGGCGAGAGAAATAGCACATTGTTGCGGTAGGAAAAACAGCTCGTTGGCATGGACGCTAGGCAACTTTGGTGGGAAAATCAGCACGTTGGTGCACCTTTGGTGGGCAAAACAGCCCATTGGAAGCATTGCCAGGCACCTTCGCTGGGAAAAACAACACGTTAGTGCAACTTCGATAGGAAAAATAGCTCCTTGGTGCACCTTTGGTAGGTAAAACAACGTTTCAGCACGGTCACGAAGCACCTTCGGTGGGAAAAACAGGACGTTGGTGCACCTTCGATGGGCAAAACAGCCCATCGGCACGGTCACTAAGGACCTTCGGTGGGAAATATAGCACATTGGTGCACCTTCGGTGGGCAAAACAGCCCGTTAGCACAGTTGCTAGGCAACTTTGGTGGGAAAAACAAAACCATGGTGCACCTTTGGCGGGAAAAACAAACCATTGGCATGGTCGCTAGGCACCTTCTGTGGGAAAAACAATTCATTGCGCACCTTCGGTCGAAAAAACAGCCTGTTGGGCACCTTCGGTGGGAAAAAGAGCACCTTCGTTGGCCAAAACAGCCTATCTGCACCATCGCTAGGCAACTTTAGTGGGAAAAACAGAACCTTAGTGCACCTTTGGTGGGAAAAACAACCCATTGGCATGGTCGCTAGGCACCTTTTATGGAAAAAATAATCCGTTGGGCACCTTCGCTGGGAAAAACAGCCTATTGGGCACCTTCGATGGGAAAAAGAGCACCTTTGGCAGCCAAAACAGCCGATTTGCACAGTCACTAGGCAGCTTCGGTAGAAAAAACAGCACCTCGGTGCACCTTCAGTGGGTAAAACAGTCTGTCAGCATGGACGCTAGCCACCTTCGGTGGGGAAAAACAACATATTGGTGCACCTTCGGTGGGCAAAATAGCCCTTCTGCACATTTTGTGTCAAAAATAGCATCTTGGTGCACCTTGGGTGGGAAAAACAACCTGTTGGGTACATTCGGTGGGAAAAACAACACCTTCAGTGGGAAAAACAGCTCGTCGGGATAGGTGCGAGGCAACTTCGGTGGGAAATACAAGACGTTGATGCACGTTCGGTTTGCAAAATAACCTGTTAGCAAGGTCGCTAGTTCACTTCGGTGTGAAAAACAACAACTTGGTGCAACTTCGGTGGGAAAAAAAGCCCATTGGCATGGTCACTAGGAAACTTCAGTGGGAAAAACAACATCTTGGTGCAACTTTGGTGGGAAAACAGCCCGTTGGCATGGTCACTAGGCATCTTTAGTGGACAAAATAACCCGTCGGCACAGACGCTACGCACCTTCTGTAGGAAAAATAGCACGTTTGTGCATCTACAATAGGCAAAATAGCCTGTTGGCAGGGCACCTTCGGTGGGAAGAACAGCACGTTGGTGCACCTTTGATGGGAAAAATAGCCCGTTGGCTAAGTTGCTAGGCACCTTAGCTAGGAGAAAGAGCATATTGGTGCACCTTCAGTGGGAAAAACAGCCCGTTGGCATGGTTGCTAGGCACCTTCGGTGGGAAAAACAATCAATTAGTCATCTTTGGTTTGTAAAATAGAACCTTGCTGCATCTTTGGTAGGCAAAATAACACGTTGGCAAGGTTGCTAGGCACCTTTGCTGAGAGAAATAGCACGTTAGTGCACCTTGGATAGGCAAAACAGCCGATCGGCCAGGTTGCTAGGCACCTTTGTTGGGAAAAACAACACCTCGGTGCGGCTTCGGTGGGAAAAACAGCTCGTTGGGCACCTTTAGTGGGAAAAATGACACCTTGGTTCTCCTTTGGTGGGCAAAATAGCCCGTCAGCAAGGTCGCTAGGCACCTTGGGTGGGAGAAAAAGCACGTTGGTGCACCTTCGATGGGAAAAACAACACCTTGGTACACCTTTAGTGGGCAAAGCAGCACGTCGGCACGATCGCTATGCATCTTTGTTGAAAAAACACTCTATTAACACGGACACTAGGCAAATTTTGTGGAAAAAATAGCACGTTGGGCAAAACGGCTCGTTGGAAACGTCGCTAGGCACCTTTGGTGGGAAAAATAGCATGTTGATGCACCTTTAGTGGGAAAATCAGCCCGTTGGCACGGTCGCTAGGCAATTTTGGTGGGAAAAACAACACCTTGATGCACCTTCATTGGGAAAAAGAGCCCATTTGTATGGTCGCAAGGCACCTTCGGTGCCACCTTTGGTGGGAAAAACACCCTGTAGGGCAATTTCAGTGGGAAAAACAACACCTTCGATGGGAAAAAAAGCTCGTCGGCACAGACGTTAAGCAACTTATGTGGGAAATATAGGCGTTAGTGCACCTTTGGTTTGCAAAACAGTCCGTTGGCAAGGTTGCTAGTTCACTTCAGTGGGAAAAACAACACCTTGGTGCAACTTCGGTGGGAAAAAAGCGGATTTGCATGGTTGCTAGGCAACTTTGGTGGGAAAAACAGCACCTTTGTGCACCTTAGGTGGGCAAAACAGCCTATTTGGAACTTCAGTGGGAAAAACAACACATCGGCATGATTGCTATGCACTTTTGGTGGGAAAAACGGCCCATTGGCACGGACGCTAGGCAACTATTGTGGGAAAAATAGCATGTTGGTTCATCTTCGATGGGAAAAACAGCCCGTTGGGCACGTTCAGTGCAAAAAACAGCATGTTGGGAACCTTCGGTGGGAAAAATAGCACCTTTAGTGGGTACAAGAGCCCATTGGCACGGTCGCTAGGCAACGTCGGTGGGAAAAACAACACCATGGTGTACCTTAGGTGGGCAAAAGAGCCAATCGGCATGGCCGCTACGAAGCTTTGATAGGAAAAAAAGCACATTGGTGCACCTTCGGTTGGAAAAACAACCCATCGGCACGGTCGCTACGCACCTTTTGTGGAAAAAACAACCTGTTGGGCACCTTCGGTGGGAAGAATAGCACCTTGGTGCATCATCAGTGGGCAAAACAGCACGCTGATGCACCTTCAATGGGAAAAATAGCCCATTGACACAGTTGCTAGGCAACTTTGGTGGGAAAAGTAGCACCTTCGTGCACCTTCGGTGGGGAAAACAACCCAATGGCACAAAAGCTAGGCACCTTCGGTGGGGAAAACAGCCCGTTGGGCACCTTCAGTGGGAAAAACAGCCTGTTGGGCACCTTTGGTGAGAAAAAGAGCACCTTCAATGGGAAAAATAGCGCGTGGGAATGGTCGCTAGGCACCTTTGGTAGGAAAAACAACCCATTGGGCACCTTTGGTGTGAAAAATAGCATCTTGCTACACCTTCGGTGCGGAAAATAGCCCATCATCCCATTCGGTAGGCACCTTTGGTGTGCAAAACAGCCAGTTGGCACGATTGTTAGGACACTTCGGTGGGAAAAAAGCAGCTTGGTGCACTTTCGGTGTCAAGAACAACCCGTTGGCAAGGTCGCTAGGCACCTTCGAGGGGAAATGAAACCCGTTGGGCACCTTTGGTAGGAAAAACCACACCTTGGTGCTTGTTCGGTGGGCAAAATATCCCGTCAGCAAGGTTGCTATACCTTAGGTGGGAGAAAGAGAACATTGGTGCATCTTCGAAGGGCCGAACAGCACATTGATGAACCTTCGGTGGGCAAAATAGCACGTCAACACGATCGCTATGCGCCTTCGGTGGGAAAAATAACCCATTGGCACGGATGCTAGGTAACTTTTGTGGGAAAAATAGCACATTAGTGCACCTTCAGTGCTAGACACCTTTGGTGGAAAAAACAACACGTTGGTGTACCTTTGGTGGGAAAAACAGCCCCTTGCCGCGGTCCTTAGGCAACTTTTGTGGGCAAAACAACACCTTGGTGCACCTTTGGTGGGAAAATAGACCATTGGCATGGTCGCAAGGCACGTTCGGTGGGAAAAATAGCCTATTGGGCACCTACGGAGGGAAAAATAGCCTATTGGGCACCTTCGGTGGGAAAAACAGCACCTTCGATGGGAAAAATTGCCCGTTAGCACGGTCCTTAGGCAACTTCGGTGGGAAAAATAGCACATTGGTGCACCTTATGTGGGTAAAAGAGCCAGTTGGCATGGTCGTTACCTAGCTTCTATGGGAAAAATAGCACATTGGTGCACCTTCGGTGGGAAAAAGAACCCATTGGCATGGTCATTAGGCACCTTTTGTAGGAAAAATAACTTGTTAGGCACCTTCGGTGGGAAAAATAGCACCTTGGTGCACCTTCAGTGGGGAAAATAGTAATTGAGAATGGACGCTAGGCACCTTCGGTGGGAAAAATAGCATGTTGATGCACCTTCGATGGGCAAAACAACCCATCGGCACGGTCGGTAGGCACCTTCGGTGGAAAAAACAACATCCTGGTGCACCTTCGGTTGACAAAACTGTTGGACCAATGGTGGTTAACAAATTAAATCCCTTTATGTTTTGATAATAATAAAATAAATAGAATTGAGTAAGAAATTGTTTCAGGTGTTATCATATGAATAAATGACTTGATCAGCATGAAACCAAGATGGAAATTGCCTTTGATGTGCGAAAGACATTAACTCTTGATGATTATGGGAAGATTCAAGTAAATATATCCGTTGGAGTCATCACTAGTCGACTATAATGTTACAAGTCGACTAAGAATGTCAGACCTGTTAGTTCGTGCCAAAACAAGTCGACCAAAATGGTGCAAGTCGACTGAAAAACAATAGACCTGTAAGTTGGAGACATCACTAGTCGACTAACACAGTGACTAGT